>AWOL01S0002943.1:7032-22889 GCA_000715115.1 Nicotiana otophora
GAGGAATAGGTAACTGCCACAGGAATGAAATGCGCTGACTTAGTCAGCCTGTCCACAATGACCCAAACTGCATCGAACTTTCTCTGAGTCCATGGGAGTCCAAAAATAAAATCCATAGTGATACGCTCCCATTTCCACTCAGGAATTTCTATCCTGTGAAGTAAACCACCAGGTCTCTGATGCTCACACTTTACCTGGTGGAAATTTAGGCACCGAGCTACATAGGCAACTATGCCCTTCTTCATTCGCCTCCACCAATAATGCTGCCTCAAGTCCTGATACATCTTGGCGGCGCCCGGATGAATAGAATACCGGGAACTGTGGGACTCTTCAACGATCAACTCACGAAGTCCATCCACATTAGGCACACAAATACAACCCTGCATCCTCAAAACTCCGTCATCTCCAACAGTAACTTTCTTGGCACCACCGTGCCGTACTGTGTCTCTACGGACAAGTAAATGCGGATCGTCATCCTGCCGATCTCTGATGAACTCAAACAAAGAAGACCGAGCGACTGTACAAGCTAGAACACGGCTGGGCTCAGAAATATCTAACCTCACGAACTGGTTGGCCAAGGCCTGAACATCCAATGCAAGCGGTCTCTCACCAACTGGAATATATGAAAGGCTACCCATACTGACTGACTTTCTACTCAAAGCATCGGCCACCACGTTGGCCTTCCCGGGATGATACGATATGGTGATAGCATAGTCTTTCAATAGCGCCAGCCACCTCCTCTACCTCGAATTGAGTTCCTTCTTCTTGAACAAATACTTCAAGCTCCGATGATCAATGAATACCTCCCATGGCACGCCGTAAAGGTAGTGCCTCCAAATCTTTAGTGCGTGAACAATGGCTGCCAGCTCTAGATCATGAATAGGGTAATTCTTCTCGTGAACCTTCAAATGTCGTGAAGCATATGCAATAACCTTGCCACCCCTGCATCAATACCGCATCTAGACCAATACGAGATGCGTCATAATATACTGTATAAGATCCTGAACCTGTGGGTAACACCAATACCGGTGTCGTAGTAAAAGCTGTCTTGAGCTTCTGAAAGCTCACTTTACACTCGTCTGACCACCTGAATGGGGTACACTTCTGGGTCAATCTGGTCAATGGTGCTGGTGTGGATGAAAACTCCTCCACAAATCGACGGTAATAGCCCGCCAAACCCAGGAAACTACGGATCTCTTTAGCTGATGTGGGTCTAGGCCAGTTCTGGATTGCCTCAATCTTCTTAGGATCCACTTGAATACCATCTGCTGATACAACGTGACCCAAGAAAGCAACTGAACTCAACCAAAACTCACATTTTGAGAATTTAGCATATAACTGGCTGTCTTTCAGAGTCTGAAGAACGATCCGAAGGTGCTGCTCATGCTCCTCTCGACTGTGGGAGTAGATCAAGATATCATCAATAAACACAACCACAAAGGAATGCAAGTAGGGTTTAAACACCCGGTTCATCAAATCCATGAATGCTGCTGGGGAATTAGTCAGCCCAAATGACATCACTAGAAACTCATAATACCCATACCGAGTCCGAGAAGCTGTCTTAGGAACATCGGATGCCCTAATCCTCAACTGATGTTAGCCAGATCTCAAATCAATCTTTGAAAACACCATGGCACCCTGAAGCTCATCAAATAAATCATCAATCCTCGGCAATGGATACTTGTTCTTGATGGTGACTTTGTTCAACAGCCGATAATCTATACACATCCTCATTGATACATCTTTATTCTTCACAGACAACACAGGTGCACCCCAGGGCGAGACACTGGGTCTATTGAAGCCCTTATCAAGCAAATCTTGCAACTGCTCCTTCAATTCTTTCAACTCTGGCGGGGCCATGCGGTATGGCGAAATGGAAATAGGCTGAGTGCCCGGAGCCAAATCAATGCAGAAATCAATATCCCTGTCGAGTGGCATCCCCGGCAGGTCTGCAGGAAACACCCCTGGAAACTCACGAACAACCGGCACCGAATCTATGGAAGGAACCTCCGCACTAGAATCGCGGACATAAGCCAAATAAGCTAGACACCCCTTCTCGACCATATGTCGAGCCTTCACACAAGAGATAACCCTGCTGGCAGAATGGCCAAGACTCCCTCTCCACCCTATTCGAGGCAACCTCTGCAAGGCTAAAGTCACCGTCTTGGCGTGACAATCTAATATAGCATGATAAGGTGACAGCCAATCCATACCCAGTATGACATCAAAATCAACCATGTCGAGAAGTAGGAGTTCTACACGAGTGTCAGGAGTCCCAGTGGTGACCACACACGAACGATAAACATGATCTACAACAACAGCATCTCCCACTGGTGTGGACACATACACAGGAGCACTCAAAGAATCATGGGGCACAACTAAATAGGAAGCAAATAGGATGACACATAGGAGTAAGTAGATCCCAGATCAACTAGAACTGAAGCATATAACGGCTTGGGAGCACGTTATGGAGTTTCGGAGCGAGGTAAGTCTCCTTTCTAACCTTGTAAGAGGGAATTAACCCCATAGGTGAATTAAATTAATGTTTGTACCTAATTTTGGGGCTACGTACGTACAAGGTAACAAGAGTCCGTACGTGGATACTATTATGTTATTGTCTGGATAGTTTAGGACCCGTATCATGCTATACTTAGAATGTTTGTGCCCTTACTTGCTAATATAATCACATAGTCATGATAGAAGTTGATAAAAGAATTGTATAAGGTTAAATTTACTTACTTAAAGGTTGGTATGAGATACTTGAGTGTAAATGAGAAAATTGTGTTTTCTTGAAAAAACAATTATTATTTGTGGATCGGGCCGAGCGCCTCGGTAGTATATAGATGCATCTATGGTTCATGCCATTCGACCCTCTGGTAGTGCACGGTTTAAATATTTGTTGGATCGGGCCGTACGACCTCAGCATGATTTGTGCATGACTTAATGGATTGTTTTGGGAATTATTGATAATTGATATGGCCTCATTGGACGGAGATTTAAATTGTTAAAAGATGAAGATAAATTTGAAAATCCCCTATTAACAAGAGAATTATTTACCTGCCTCATGTTATTGTATTTACCGTTGCCTCATAAAATTCATAATTCATCATATCATTGTTATATTAATTATATCCCATAGTAAGTGTCTGAGTCGACCCCTCGTTACTACTTATTCAAGGTTAGGCGGGATACTTCCTGGGTACGCGTTGATTTACGTACTCATGCTACACTTGCTGCATATCTTTGTGCAGGTACACATATGATTAGCGGCCTTGTGGGCGTAAAGGCGTGATTATGGCGGGTACTTAGGTGAGTAGCATTCTATACGACGCTCCGCAGCCAACAGAGTCTCGTTCAGAGTATTTATATTTTTTCTGTCCAATTTGTATTCCGAACAGTTGTTGTATTTTATTTTTACATTCCTAGTTAATGCTCATATACTTGTGACACCGGGTTTTGGAATGATTATGGGTTGCACTGTATTGGAATTTTTAAATATATTATTATGTATTTTGTAAACTCGATCATCTACTATTTAATTGAGGGGCAAAACTATGATTTCAAGAATATTAAAATGAGAATTTATTAATTATTGGTATTGGATTACCTGACAATAGTGTCCGACGCCATCACGACCTTTCAAGGATATCTGATCGTGACAATTTCGACTAGATTACATGTTTTTTAAGGTAAAATTAGAGGATTTGGGCCTAGGGATTTCAAAATAAGAATCTGAGATTCGGAGGTCGAGTTGATGTCAGAATTTGGTAAATTTGGTATGGTTGGAGTCGTGGTCGAATAAGCGTTCATATTTTATAACTTTTGTTGGGTTCCGAGACATGGGCCCCACATGCAATTTTTGGGTTAAATTTCGGATTTTGTTAGAAAATTTATATTTTCATATGGAATTTATTTCAATAAATGTATTGACTGAATCGAATTAACTGTGACTAGATACAAGGCTTTCAGAGGCACCAATTCACGAGGCAAAGGCATATGAGGTGTAGTGAATTACAGAAGTCGAGGTAAGTGACTTGTCTAACCATGTGTGGGGGAAATTCCTCTTAGGATTGGTATTGATATGATAATTGTTGTGTTAAAAGTCGTGTACACGAGATGACAAGTGTGTACACAGGCTAAATGTGAAAGCTTCTGTCTTTAAATTGTGTAAATCACTGTTGCATATTAATTAAATTATTTTATCCTATTATTTTCATCATCATTGATATATTTTTATATTTTAAATTGCCTGCCCTTTTCCTGCTAATTGTTTTACCCGTTTAGTTGAAACTCTGTCTCTTTTGTTCTGTGCATTATTTGAAGGTTGGATTTCTAAAATTTAAATATTATTAATATGAAGTATTTGACATTGTAAAAATCTAGTATGGAGGCAACGTTTTAAAAATTGTGAAATATTATTTTTGCTGAGTTATTCATTCCAGAATATTTTGTGAGATTTTTGTACTCATTGTAATTGAGTCGTGAGCTCCTTATTGTGGAAAATAATTTTGTTGTTGATTTATTTTGGCAAGTTGAAATATTTGGGCACTTGATGTGCAAATAGTGATATATTGTGATATTGATATGCATGCGGTGGTATAAGATCTAGTGTTGAAACAAATGCAGTGTGATGACCCAAAATGTCATCTTTAATTTAAATATTTATTTTTGTATTCTAAGACCTTGAAAAGTGCTATTTATTATTCCTCGACTTGCGTGCACTGTTCATAAATATTTTCGGAAAGTTTTTATGTGAAAATTGATAAAAATGTATAATAGAGCTTTAAAACTCACTTAAGTTGACTTTGGTCAATATTTTGAGCAAACAAACTCAGATCAGTATTTTGACAGTTCTAGTAGGTCTGTATCGTGATTTCGGACTTGGGCGTATGCGCCGAATTAAATTCGTAGGTCCCAAGCTCAAATTATTGCCATTTAATAAAAACTAGATATTTATAGGCTAAAGATTTCTAAAGTTTGACCGCAGAGTTGACTTTATTTATATCGGACTCAGATTGAGATTCCAAAAGTTTGAATAGCTCTATTATATCATTTGCGACTTGTGTGCCAAATATGAAATCATTCTGGATTCATTAACATATTCCGGCACGAGTTTTGTAGATTGAAAAGTTTGAAATTCACAAATCCGAATCGAGGCGTGAATTGATATTTCAATGTTGTTAGACGTGATTTGAGACCCCAAGTAAATCTGTATTATGTTTCGGGACTTGTTAGTATATTCGGATGGGTCCCGAGTATCCCGAGTGCGATTTGGATCGAAATCGGAACAAAAATTCGACTTAAGCAAAATCTAGAATTTTGCTGCTTCTGGTGCCTTCGCTTCTGCGAAGCCTTGGCTGCAGAAGCGAGAAATGCCTCGCAAATTGCAGAAGCGGAAGGCAATGCAGATGCGCATTTGGCTCCGCAGAAGCGAGACTGCTGGAGCGGTCAAGTCCACCGCAGAAGCAAAAATCCCTGGACATTGTATAAATTGAAGAGTCCGAGAATTTTCTCATTTTTAGACATTTCAAGCACGGATTTGGGCGATTCCAAAGGGGTTTTCACGATTTCAACTTGGATAAGTATTCTATATCCGAAAGTGATTATATTTTATAAATCCATGTTAATATTCATCATTTATTTTGGATTTAGATGGAAGAAATTAAAAATTTTGTAAAACATTCCAAAAATAAATATTTAGGATTTGAAAGCCAATCCGATGACGGAATTCGATAATTTTTATATGGTAGAACTCGTATCGGAATGAGTGTTCGGATTTCGTGAGTTTTTTTCAAGATTCTAGACATGGATTCCACTGTCGATTTTTAAAATGAATTTTGTATTTTAATCCAAAAAATTTGTAATTTCATATGGAATTAATTCCTACGATCGTGTTGAGTATATTGAATTGTTTGTGACAAGATTCGAGGCATTCAGACATCAATTTGCGATGCAAAGGTTTATTGGAATCTTGAGTTGGATACAAATCGATGTAAGTGTCATGCTTAACCTTGACTTGAGTTAGTAGGACTTATTTATCTATTTGCTACGTGAATTTAATATGCGGGTACAACGTATATGTGAGGTGACGAGTACTTATGCATTGTGGTTGAGTCATAGCATGCGGGTGAAATTTGTTTATTGTGAATAATTGCCTATTTAATTAAACTATTCTTGTTTAAGTTATTATTATTTATTTGATCATTTTTCCTGAGATTATTGCTAGTTTAATTATTGTTGAATATTTTGGAAGATGAAGTCGGTATTCTGGTATTGAATTAATTAATAAGTATATATCCCCACATTTAAATACTCTTCCGAATTTATATTATTATTTTCATGGTAAGGAAGAGTGTAAAAGCACGAAGGGTGATGCCGTGCCATTTATATTATTTATATTATCCTTGCCATGGTGAGAAAGAGTGTAAAAGCACAAAGGGTGATGCCGTGCTAGAAGAGAGTTAAAGCACAAAGGGTAATGCTGTGCCAGAAGAGAGTTGAAGCACGAAGGGTGATGCCGTCCCAGAAGAGAGTTAAAGCACGAAGGGTAATGCTATGCCAGAAGAGCGTTAAAGCACGAAGGGTGATACCGTGCCAATCTTATTATTTATTTATAAAATTATGGGAAGGATGAAAGTGAAATCACGAAGGGTGGTGCCGTGCCATTTTCATATTATTAGCTGCTCATTTTATTCTTGATGAATTAATTGGCTACTATGTGACACTTCTCCTGCTAAAATTATTATATTATTCCCCTTCGCATATTCCCTCCCAAATTTATAAATTATTATTTATTGTGTTATTATTGCTTCATATTTATATATACTTGTACAGGTTATTTACATATGTGTCTTGTCATAGCCTCGTCACTACTTCGTCGAGGTTAGGCTCGACACTTACGGAGTACATGGGGTCGATTGTACACATACTACAATCTTCTGGGGAGTACATGGACAAGTGTACTAAGCTCTTTCCAGTTCACATCAGTGGTACACCTTGTGAGGATCCACAGGATTATTTTGACCGTTGCCATGAGGTGTTGCGGGACATGGGTATAGTTGAGACCAATGGGGTCGATTTTGTAGTATTTCAATTGAGAGAGGATTACTATAGGCAATTTGAGCATCTCCAACTGGGCAATATGACTATTACGCAGTACGAGACCCGTTTTGTAGATCTAGCCCTTCATGCTCTCCTTTTACATCCTAGTGAGGGAGAGAGATTGAGGAGGTTTATTGATGGACTCACTCACCCTATCAGGCTTCAGATGGCCAAGGAGACCGGAAGTGAGATTTCCTTTCAGGCGGTTGCTAATGTTGCTAGGAGGATCGAGATGGTTCTTGCACAGGAGAGACGGCAGGGCTCTGATAAGAGGCCTCGTCAATTCGGTGGGTTTAGTGGTGCCTCTCCTGGAGGCAGGGGTAATCCTCCCAGACCGTTTCATTCAACATTCCAAGCGTCCCACGGTGCTTCAGGTAGTCGTGGGCCTCATGTTTCTCATTACGACCAGCTAGCTTACAGTGCACCACCAGCTCCTATTAGTGCACCTCCGATCGAGAGTTTTTAGGGTGGTTACTCAGGTCAACAGGGTCATCAGTCGCAGCAGCCGAGGTCCTGTTATACATGTGGTGATCCGAGGCACATTGCTAGATTTTACCCTCGGGCACCGTGCAGCTCAGAGCAGCAGTGTTCTCGTACCATGGTCCCATCACTGGTTACTTCACCGCTTGCTCAGCCAGCTAGAGGTAGGGGTCAGGCAACTACAAGTGGAGGTCAGGCCATTAGAGGTGGAGGTTAGGCCGTTAGAAGTGGAGGCCAGCCAGTTAAAGGCCGTCCCAGAGACGTAGTTCAGAGTGGTGGGGCCCAACCTCGATTTTATGTTTTTCCAGCTAGGCTTGAGGCTGAGTCATCCGATGTCATGATCACAGGTGTTGTTCCAGTTTGCCATAGAGATGCTTCAGTTCTATTCGATACATGATCTACTTATTCCTTTTTGTCCTCCTATTTTGTTTTATATCTGGTTATGCCTCGTTATTCTCTGAGTGCTTCTGTGTGTGTACCGGTGGGAGATTCCGTTATGGTAGATCATGTGTATCATTCGTGAGTGGTTACTATTGGGAGTCTTGAGACTAGCACGAATCTTCTACTTCTTGATATGGTAGATTTTGATGTAATCTTGTGTATGGATTTGCTATCACCTTATCATTGCCACTTGCGGAGTTTGCCGATAATAACAGCTGCCAGTCGAGCATTCAGATGGCTTCGTATGAAGCATTATATGGGAGGCGATGTTGTTCGCCAGTTGGCTGGTTTGAACCGGGAGAGGCTCGATTGTTGGGTACTAATTTGGTATAGGATGCCTTGAAAAAGATCAAGATTATTCAGGATCAACTTCGCATAGCTCAGTCAAGGCAAAAGAGTTATGCCGATCATAAAGTTTGTGACATTGTCTTTATGGCAGGAAAAAGAGTATTACTCCAGGTTTCACCTATGAAATGTGTAATGAGATTCGGAAAGAAGGGAAAGTTGAGCCCTAGGTATATCGGACCCTTTGAAATTCTTGAAAGGTTGGGTGAAGTAGCCTACAGAATTGCACTACCACCTAGTTTATCAGTAGTTCATCCGGTGTTCCATGTGTCTATGCTCCGAAAATATCATGGTGATCCGTCCCATATATTAGATTTTAGCTCAGTCCAATTGGACAGAGATTTGACTTATGAAGAGGAGCCGGTAGCTATTCTAACCCGGCAGGTCCGGCAGTTGAGGTCTAAGAATTATCCTTCAGTTTGAGTACAATGGATAGGTCAGCCGATTGAGGCAGCTACCTGGGAGTCCAAGTCAGACAGACAGAGTAAATATCTACATCGTTTCACCAGCTCGGGCAGTTTTTTAATTTCGTTCGAGGACAAACGTTTGCTTTAGAGGTAGAGAATGTGATGACCCAAAATGTCATATTGAATTTAAACATTCATTTCTATGTTTTAAGACCTTGAAAAGCACTATTTATCATTTTTCGCCTTGCGTGCACTGTCCGTAAAATTTTTCGGAAAGCTGTTATGTGAAAAATTGATAAAAATATGGAATAGAGCTTTAAAACTCACTTAAGTTCTGGTAGGTCCGTATCGTGATTTGGGACTTG
Source organism: Nicotiana otophora (assembly GCA_000715115.1). Lineage (NCBI taxonomy): Eukaryota > Viridiplantae > Streptophyta > Magnoliopsida > Solanales > Solanaceae > Nicotiana > Nicotiana otophora. Next base: position 16,172 of record AWOL01S0002943.1, read on the forward strand.
GGCGTATGTCCTGAATTTAATTCGGAGGTCCCTAACTCAAATTATCGCCATTTAACGAAAACTAGAAATCTAAAGACTAAAGATTTCAAAAGTTTGACCGCGGAGTTGACTTTATTGGTATTGGACTTGGATTGAGATTCCAAAAATTTGAATAGCTCCGATATGTCATTTATGACTGGTGTGCCTAATTCGAAGTCATTCCGGATTCATTTAACATGTTTCGGCACGCGTTTTGTAGATTGAAAAGTTTGAAATTCACAAGTCTAAATCGAGGCGTGAATTGAAATTTCGATATTGTTAGACGTGATTTAAGACCCAAAGTAAGTTCGTATTATGTTTCGGGACTTGTTGGTATGTTCGGATGGGATCCCGAGTACCCCGAGTGTGATTCAGATCGAAATCAGAACAAAAGTTGGACTTAAGAAAAATCTGAAATTTTGCTGCTTCTGGTGCTTTTGCTTCTGCGAAGCCTTGGCCGCAGAAGCAGCTCCGCAGAAGCGAGAAAACCCTCGCAGAAGCGGCCTGGGAAAAAAGCCGCATGTGCAGAACCTTGAACGCACCCGTGCGTCCGCGGAAGTGGACTCTGCGATCGTTGAAGCAGAAGACCGCACATATGCGCATTTGACTCCATAGAAGTGTAACCGCCGGGGCGGTCAAGTCTACCGCAAAAGCAAAAATCCCTGGACATTGTATAAATCGAAGAGTCCAAGATTCTTCTCATTTTTAGACATTTCAAGCTCGGATTTGGGCGATTCCAAAAGGGGTTTTCACGATTTCGACTTGGGTAAGTATTCTATATCCGAAAGTGATTACATTTCATAAATCAATGTCAATATTCATCATTTATTTCGGATTTTGATGGAAGAAATTGGAATTTCTGTAAAACGTTTCAAAAATAAAAATTTAGGATTATTCGATAATTTTTGTATGGTTGAACTCGTATCAGAACGGGTGATCGGAATTCATGAGTTTTTCCAAGATTCGAGACGTGGGTCCCACCATCAAATTTTAAAATAAATTTCGGATTTTAATCTGAAAAATTTGTAATTTCATATGGAATTAATTCCTACGATTCATGTTGAGTATATTAATTCGCGAGGTAAAGGTTTATTGGAATCTTGAGTTGGTTGCAAATCGAGGTAAGTGTCATGGTTAACCTTGACTTGAGTTAGTAGGACTTATTTGTCTATTTGCGACGTGATTTCATATGCGGGTATAACGTATATGTGAGGTGACGAGTACTTATGCATTGTGGTTGAGTCAGAGCATGCGGGTGGAATTTGTATATTGTGAATAATTGCCTATTTAATTAAGATATTCCTGTTTATGTTATTATTGTTTATTTGATCATTTTTCATGAGATTATTGCTAGTTTAATTATTATTGAATATTTTGGAAGGTAAAGTTGGTATTCTGGTATTGAATTGAGTGATAAGTATATGTACCCGCATTTAAATACTCTTCTGAATATATATTATTATTTTCATGGTAAGGAAGTGTAATGATCCGACCGGTTATTTTGAACATTTACGCTCCTTTCAACTATTTGAAGTCTTCAATAACTTCCTACGAGGTATTATGACTTGTGTGAATTGTCGGTTTTGGTTTTAAGATATTTCGGAGTTAGCTTGGAAGCTTAAATGAAAATAGTTTAATGGATGTGGACTTATGTGTAAACGACCTCGGATTTGAATTCTGATAATTTCAATATCTCTGTATGATGATTTTGAACTTAGGAGTGTGTTCGAAAAATTATTTGGAGGTCCGTAGTGGAATTTGCCTTGAAATGTCGAAAGTTAAATATTTGGGAAGTTTGACTAGGGGTTGACTTTTTGATATCTGGGTAGGAATCCGATTCTGAAAAGATTTGAATACCTTCGTTTTGTCATTTATGACTTGTATACAAAATTTGAGGTTAATCGGCCATGATTTGGTAGGTTCCGTCGTCGTTTGTAGATAGTAGAAATTTCAAAGTTCATTAGGCTTGAATTGGGGTATAATTCTTGGATTTAGCATTATTTGAGATGATTTGAGGGTTCAACTAAGTTCGTATTGTATTTTGGGACGTGTTGGTATATTTGGTTGAGGTCCTGAGGGGATTGGGTGTATTTTTGGATCATTGGTTTAGAGATTAGTAAAGTTAAAAAATTTGAGAGTTTGGCCATGGTCAATATCGGGTCAAGACGACCTCTTTTCAGTGTTTTGAGTGCGCGAGTAGGTCTGTAGCATGTTTTATGATTGAAATGCATATATGGTTTGTGTGCGAGAGGTTCCTGATGAGTTTCGGGGTAAGTTTTGAGCAAGTCTGGGCATTTTGGCACTCTAATATTGTTCTGGCAGAACTGTGCGGACCTCAGAGGATGAGTGCGGACCGCACAATTTTGTCCGTGGCCGCACTCCAGGGAGTTCTGCAGATTCGTCGGTCCGAATTCGGAAGCTTATATCGTTTGATCTACAAGGAATTTTGAGTTGACGCTATAACGAAAGTTGTAGTCCTTCATGTCTATTTTTCGGAAAGGTAAAGAAGTCATAATTTGGACATCTGTAGAGAAAGTTAATGCCAAAATACTAAGGCATGGCAGTGCAGTTACCAAAAAGGTGCGGTCGCACCATTTTTGTGTGACCGCAGGAGCTGGGATGTGTGGCCGCACTTGGAATTGTGCGGACCGCACATAGTGAGTTCAGAGAATGTACTATATAACCAAAGCTTAGGTTATTATTTCTTTTTTGGACCGTGGGAGCTCGATTTGAGATGATATTTTGTGGGTTTTGCAAGAAATTCATCGGGGTAAGTGATTCTAACTAAGATTTGGTTAACATACATGAATATATCGTTGTTTTCATCATGTAATCAGTATTTTGAGATGAAAATTTGGGGAAAATTGTAGAAATTTTAATAAAACGAATTTTTGGGATTTGAACACCGATTCAGAGTCGGATTTGAGTGAACTTAGTATGGTTAAACTCGTAATCGAATGAGTTGTCGGATTTTGTAACTTTTATCGGGTTCCGAGACGTGGGCCCCACAGGCGAGTTTTACGCAAAATTTCAGATTTTTATGAAAAATTAGCATTTTCTTATGAATTAATTCCAATGAATTTTATTGACTGAAATGAATTAATTGTGACTAGATTCGAGGCATTCGTAAGCCGATTTGCGAGGCAAGGTCATAGCAGAGTAAACAATTTCACACTCTAAGGTAAGTAACAATTTTAAATCTGGTCCTGAGGGTATGAAACCCCGAATCATTGGATTATGTGAGTATTCTGGAGGTGACGCACATGCTATGTGATTGGCGTGTGGGCGGGCTGCATAAGAATTGGGACTTGGTCCATTCCGTGAAACTGTAAAGTTGTATAACTTGTTGCTAGCTATATGCTCTCTCTGTGTTATAGAGATTTGATGACAAATTATGTTATAAACCATGTTTAGGCTACATGTTGGTACTATTGGAACTATCTGCTTAATTATTATTTTGTACTCAGTCACAATTTACTTGTCTATTTTATCTCAGTCTCTATTGTTCATTATTGATGCATCATATCATTGTTGTTTGGGCTGATTTCATGATTATTGAGAGCCCGAGAGACTGGAGAGATTTGTGACTGAGTGAGGCCGAGGGCCAGATTGTGAGATATTATATTATAGCACGTGAGTTGTCTGTGCGGGATATTATAGCATGTGAGTTGTCCGTGCAGCACGTGAGTTGGCCGTGCGGATCTAGATATTGATACTATAGCACGTGAGTTCTCCGTGCAGCACGTGAGTTGGTCGTGCGGATCCAGATATTGATACTATGGCACGTGAGTTGTCCGTGCAACACGTGAGTTGGCCGTGCAGATTATAGCGCTTGGGCTGTAGGAGCCCCTCCGATGTCTGTACACCCCTAGTGAGCGCGGGTACCCATTGAGTGTGAGAGCTGAGGGCTGAGAGCCAAGTGATTGAGCTGTTGTGACAAGTTGAGTGACTGTTGCCCTGAGAGGCTGTACTTGCTTTTCATTTGTTGTTGTACTTAGTTGCTATTGCCATTGTTGCGAAACTATCTGAAAGATTTTATATCCGGTATACATGAACTTGAACTGTATAAATTGACTTGACTTAAACTGTTGCATTTGAAAGCATGTCTACTCTCTGTTTGAAATTACGGAAAATGAACTATAACTGTGTAGCTCGTCACTATCTTCAGTTCCTTATTTATTATTGTTACTTGTTGAGTTGGTTGAACTCATACTACACCCTGCACTTCGTGTGCAGATCTAGGTGTTCTCGGACATAGCGGGTATTGATCCTTTAGCGCAGTTGATTTTCCAAAGATTCTGGGGTAGTTGCCGTTTTCCACAGACCTTGTCTCTCCTTCTCTATCTACTTGTTTTACTGTATTTGGTCTCAGACTATTATATACCATATTTTCCAGACTTGCAATCATATTATATGCTCATGTACTCAGTGACAACAAGTTTTGGGAGTGTTTGTATCTGTATTTGCGAGATTTGCGGAATATATTTAATTATTAAATTTTCAATCTCAAAAGATATGAGAGTTTATTGAGATTTTCGACTTGCCTAGTATTGAGATAGGCGCCATCACGACGGGTGGGATTTTGGGTCGTGACAAGTTGGTATCAGAGCTCTAGGTAACATAGGTATCACAAGTCATGAACAGGTTTAGTAGAGTCTTGCATATCGGTATGGAGAAGTCTGTACTTATCTTCGAGTGGCTGCCGAACCCTTAAGAAAGTTTCACTTTCTTGTTCTCTATCGTGCGAAATTGATTCAGCTTGAAACATAACTCTCTGAATTCCTTCCCCGCATTTCGTATGCGCATGTGAGCGCTTGGTATCAGCTGTGCATCGCCGGATTGTGATTCTATGAACGAGGTTCAAGATGTGTATTCTGTGTTTTGGTGTTGGGCAAGTCTGTAGGACTTAAGGCCAGGTTTAGACCGCAACTTAGGCTCGGTAGCGTGAATTGTAACCTGTACATTTGGACTCATCTGTCCGGTAATGTCCCTGCAAGTGGAATTTATGGCTCTATAAGCGGTAGAATGGCTTTGTGATGAGTATGATGTAATTGTGGGATGCGTTAAGAAGATTTGAATATGACAAGAAGTGTTTCATTGAAATGTAAAGGAAGTCCATTAAGTGCTTTATTTTTGTTTTGATGTGACGTACAATCTCGAGTGTGAATGTTTTGAAAGATCTTTCACGTTGTTCAATTTTGGGGCAAATTAAATTCTTGTGTCTGGTTAATAAGTTTGGACTCAGAAAGATTAAGTGATTTCAAAGTAATTGTGGCTGCGAAAGGGTATAACAAGATGCCAATTTGAGACTAAGCAGGTGGGTTATCTCCTGTAGAGTAATTTATGTAGGTATGTTCCTTATGATGTGAATAGAGAGTTTCTTTTCTGCCAGCGGGCTGTATGTGTTGAGACTTGAATTTGAATCTGGTTGAGAAAGTTGACTTGAGTGTTAAGAGAATGAATGCGAGATTAGGGGATGATTGAGGTATTTTATGGTTGGTGTGTCTTGATCTTGAGAACAATTTTCGCTGAACTGACTGCGGTATTAAGGCCGTAATAAAGTATGGGTATTGTGAGTTATCAAGTATTTTAATCTATGGCTTTGAGCCAAGTGGGGGAGCCTGCTATTGACAATTCAATTCATAGTTATGTGTCAATTTATTTTTGTTTTGGTCTGAAGTATACTTGGGGATCAGTGATGACTTGCAGAGGTAGAGTTCGAGAATGACTCGAATAAGGAAATTTCCTAAATACGGGATATAATGCACTTACGAAAATATGAAAATTATGGAATGATTAAGTTATTATTTTGAAGGATGTAGTGCACATGAAGTATAAATTTGATTGATCGTGTTAAGGAAGGGTTACTTATTTGAGTGTTGATTGTGCTAAAGGAGCACATGTCTTTCGGCCCGTTTGGGGCAGAGTAAATTATATTTGAGCAGAGTGGATGACTCTCGAGAGGGTTCTAATGGATTCAAAATGTATGTGGAAATTAAAAAAAATTTGAATTTGTATATCACTAGAATCGGTTACTTACATTGGATGGTATCGGGACGTGCGGTAATTCTGTTTGATTATGGATTCTATATTTCGGTATAAGAAAGTAAAGAGGAATAATTTTAAATTCGCATAAGGTATTTTAAAAGTCAGTGTTACAGTTGTGGTATTTATGGAGGTGCTTAAAAAGAATACATTGGCTTATGGGTCTTAGGGTAGTGTAGTTGTATGTTAGGATGTCTTATAGTGTGCTTTGGGTAAGGATCGTGGAGTTCTGACAAGGAGAAGTGTCAAATTGAGGTTGGTTCAGAAGAAACTCGGAGAAAATAAGACGACTGGTAGTAGGCTGGACCATGTTTGGTAGTGGTATGATCATATGTGTTGAGGCTCTACGGATGTTTTAGTAGAAATATTCTTGGGTTGGTGACCTACGTGACTTGGTCGAGTCAGAGGAATTTAGTTCTGATATCTTGGTTGTGTGCAAATGGATTTCAAAGTATTCTTGATGGTTTCTACCATGGTTTGAGCCGGATATGTCTTACCGGCGTGAGGAACATGGTGTGTATTATGATTTCCTCCTGTTTGGAAGCAAGAGGAAGGTTTCTAACTAACCGGGTAGGTAAATTACTGGTGACTCAAAGTTGATAATGAAATTATTGTGCTTGTCACATGATGACATGATAGATGTGGTGTGTTGTGC
>AWOL01S0002943.1:23013-48555 GCA_000715115.1 Nicotiana otophora
TGTACATTTGGACTCATCTTTCCGGTAATGTCCCTGCAAGTGGAATTTATGGCTCTATAAGCGGTAGAATGGCTTTGTGATGAGTATGATGTAATTGTGGGATGCGTTAAGACGATTTGAATATGACAAGAAGTGTTTCATTGAAATGTAAAGGAAGGCCATTAGGTGATTTATTTTTGTTTTGATGTGACGTACAATCTCGAGTGTGAATGTTTTGAAAGATCTTTCACGTTGTTAAATTTTGGGGCAAATTAAATTCTTGTGTCTGGTTAATAAGTTTGGACTCATAAAGATTAAGTGATTTCAAAGTAATTGTGGCTGCGAAAGGGTATAACAAGATGCCAATTTGAGACTAAGCAGGTGGGTTATCTCCTGTAGAGTAATTTATGTAGGTATGTTCCTTATGATGTGAATAGAGAGTTTCTTTTCTGCCAGCGGGCTGTATGTGTTGAGACTTGAATTTGAATCTGGTTGAGAAAGTTGACTTGAGTGTGAAGAGAATGAATGCGAGATTAGGGGATGATTGAGGTATTTTATGGTTGGTGTGTCTTGATCTTGAGAACAATTTTCGCTGAACTGACTGCGGTATTAAGGCCGTAATAAAGTATGGGTATTGTGAGTTATCAAGTATTTTAATCTATGGCTTTGAGCCAAGTGGGGGAGCCTGCTATTGACAATTCAATTCATAGTTATGTGTCAATTTATTTTTGTTTTGGTCTGAAGTATACTTGGGGATCAGTGATGACTTGCAGAGGTAGAGTTCGAGAATGACTCGAATAAGGAAATTTCCTAAATACGGGATATAATGCACTTACGAAAATATGAAAATTATGGAATGATTAAGTTGTTATTTTGAAGGATGTAGTGCACATGAAGTATAAATTTGATTGATCGTGTTAAGGCAGGGTTACATATTTGAGTGTTGATTGTGCTAAAGGAGCACATGTCTTTCGGCCTGTTTGGGGCAGAGTAAATTATATTTGAGCAGAATGGATGACTCTCGAGAGGGTTCTAATGGATTCAAAATGTATGTGGAAATTAAAAAAATTTTGAATTTGTATATCACTAGAATCGGTTACTTACATTGGATGGTATCGGGACGTGCGGTAATTCTGTTTGATTATGGATTCTATATTTCGGTATAAGAAAGTAAAGAGGAATAATTTTAAATTCGCATAAGGTATTTTCAAAGTCAGTGTTACAGTTGTGGTATTTATGGAGGTGCTTAAAAAGAATACTGTGGCTTATGGGCCTTAGGGTGGTGTAGTCTTATGTTAGGATGTCTTGTAGTGAGCTTTGGGTAAAGTAGTAGTGTTCTGACAAGGAGAAATGGGAACTTGAGCATAATCCAGAAGAAACTCGGAGAAAATAGGACAAATGGGTAACATGCTGGATCAATATGGTAATGGTATGCATGGTTCTTTTAGTTCTTATGATTAGGTGAGGCTTTACGGGTGTTTTGTGGCAATACTCTCGGATTTGGCAACCTTTGTGGCTTGGTCGAGTTAGAGGAATTCAGTTCTGATAACTTGGTTATGTGCAAATGGATTTCAAAGTGTTTATGATGGTTTCTACCATGGTTTGAATCGGATACTTTCTATCGATGTGGGGAACATGTTGTCTATTATGATTTCCTCCTGGAAGGAAGCAAGAGAGAGGTTTCTAACTAATAGGGTATGTAATTTTGGTGGTGACTCGGATTTTATAATGATATTCTCGTGCCTTTCACATGATAGATGTGATGTGTTGTGCCGGATTTAGATTTACATGTATAAGGTGGCAGTTCATTCTTGAAAGGAAGATCATGAATTTTGGACAGAATGGTCAGTTTTAGATATTTAAATGAATGTTATAACTGCTCGACAATCCCTGAGAAGGGTGTGCATTTCAAAAGGCGCATTATGTTTTGACTTACGAATGTTCATTGGTATTGCAGTACTCACCTGATTGATAGACTGCTGATATTCAAATTATTTCCATATGGCACGGAAGAATTATGAAAGTATTCCTCATGGAAATATCGTGATTAGAAGATGTGTTAGTCATTCTAGTGTTGGAGTTGGGATCAGTTACGGTGATTCATGTGTTTGATGAATTTGGAGACTGGGAGTTCTCAGAAGTATATTGTTTCGGCTTACGGCCTGTTTGAGGTGAGTATTTTCTTTAAACGCAGTGGAGGCACTAGTTGCGTTAATTATTTGTGATAGGTATGCGCTATAAGTGTGCATATATGTTAGGTTTGAGCCAATGTGCGAGCATTAGGGAAAGTATTCATACTCGAAAGAATGCTTAGGCTATGATATGCCTAGAGTTGACTGTTAAGCGTAAATTTATAACGTTTCTTGTGTTCGTACCTATGTTGAGAAATATCTGGGCTACATTTGAGGTTACAAAGACACTAATTCCCCTGAATAAATGGGGTAGTTACTATTTATGCGTTAACTTGCCGATTTGAAGTGTGATAGAAGACTTTGCACATACTTACGCTATGGTGTATTATTTATACCAGTCCGGGAGCATAAGAATCTTATTTCATTATCATATACAAGTGTACTTGTTTAATTGCTCATGTATGATATGCTGGGACTGGAGGCCTATGACCATGCCGGGCGATTTATATTATTGGCACGTGAGTTGTCCATGCCGTGTGTGGGAATTCTATTTCTACAATAATTTATTTGATTTATTAGTTTCCTTTCTCTACAATTGTGCACATGCGCCTACGGTTATCCTCTTCACGAAATTTGAGGAGTTGGTTGTAACAATGTGATTGTAGTGGTGCTTGTTAAACTTACAATACGGTTCTCTTCCTTGAGACATCTCCCAAATTTGGGTATAGGGATTGCGCAATTGTGGCTTAAGTTATATTGAAGTGGTGTGTCTTTGGGATAGTTGTGTTTAATCATATAAGGTTATTGGACCTAGAATGGGTACTGTCAGGTTTGATTACGGTATATTCGGCAGGATAATATTAAAAGTCGGCTTAAAAAGTGATTATGGTTATAGTTGGGGCGGGAGAGCTCCATGACTTGTTGATCTGATAAGGGGTCATGATATTATTTATTTTCTTTTGCATGTTTATTTTATTATCAGCACTGAACAAAGGTTTTGGAACGAGGTTTGGGTTGATATGAGGTTTAATACTTGTACTTGGTTGGTTTGGAGTAATTACTGTGACCAAGAATGGTGCTGCGAGCATGTGCGTTATGTAGTATGAAATGTGAATATAATTGGGGTTATGGCTACGACTTGATATAGCTTGTTCAGACTTATACGGTGTGTAAGATTTAGATCTTGGAAAGAATTTTGGGTGTTAGAAATTGGGCTCCAAATCTTGGGCTAAGGTTAAATTAATGATTTTCAGTTGTGTTATGTTGTCAGACGTATATAGAATAGGATGACGTAGGATCACCCCCAAGTATGTGCATGGTAAGGAGGAACAATGATTTAAAGGCTTAGGAACAACTCTTGGCATGTTCGGGGACGAACGTATGTTTAAGTGGGGAAAATTGTAACGACCCGATCGGTCGTTTTGAGCATTTATGCTCCTTTAAACTATTTGAAGTCTTGAATAACTTCCTAGGAGGTATTATGACTTGTGTGAATTGTCGGTTTTGGTTTTAAGATATTTCGGAGTTAGCTTGGAAGCTTAAGTTGAAATAGTTAACCGGATGTGGACTTATGTGTAAATGAACTCGGATTTGAATTCTGAAAATTCCGAGAGCCCCGTATGGTGATTTTGGACTTAGGAGCGTGTTCAGAAAATTATTTGGAGGCCCGTAGTGGAATTTGGCTTGAAATGCCGAAAGTCGGATTTTTGGGAAGTTTGACTAGGGGATTAACTTTTTGATATTGGGGTCGGAATCCGATTCTAAAAATTTGAATACCTTTGTTATGCCATTTATGATTTGTGTATAACATTTGAGGTCAATCGGATATGATTTGATAGATTCCGGCGTCGTTTGTAGAAATTAGAAATCTCAAAGTTCATTAGGCTTGAATTGGGGTGAAATTCATTGATTTAGCGTTGTTTGAGGTGATTTCAGGATTTAACTAAGTTCGTATTGTATTTTGGGACGTGTTGGTATATTTGGTTGAGGTCCCGAGGGGCTTGAGTGTATTTTTGAATCATTGGTTGAGAGATTAGTAAAGTTAAGAAATTTGGAAGTTTGGCCATGGTCAATATCGGGTCAAGACAACCTCTTTTCAGTGTTTTGAGTGTGCGAGCAGGTCCGTAACGTGTTTTATGATTGAAATTCATATATGGTTTGTATCCGGGAGGTTCCGGATGAGTTTCGGGGTGAGTTTTGAGCGAGTCCGGGCATTTCAGCACTCTAATATTGTTCTGGCACTTCTGTTGGTGCGGACTACACATTTTGGGGTGCTGAGGCGAAGGAAAGGTGCGGACCGCACACAAAAAGTGCGGACCAGACATAAGAGTGCGGACAGCAGCAGAAATATGTGGACCTCAGAGGATGAGTGCGGACCGCACAATTCTGTTTGCGGCCCCACTCCAGGGAGTTCTGCAGATTCGTCGGTCCAACTTCGGAAGCTTATATTGTTTGATCTACAAGGAATTTTGAGATGATGCAAAAACGAAAATTGAAGTCCTTCGTGTCTAGTTTTCCGAAAGGTAAAGAAGTCATCATTTTTACATCTGTAGAGAAAATTATGGCCAAAATACTAAAGCCTGGTAGTGCAGTCACCAAAAAGGTGCGGCCACACCATTTTTGTGCGACCGCAGGAGTTGGGATGTGCGGCCGAACATGGAATTGTGCGAACCGCACATGGTGAGTTCATAGAATGTACTATATAATCGAGGCTTAGGTTATTATTTCATTTTTGGACCTTGGGATCTCGGTTTGGGACGTTATTGCGTGGGTTTTTCAAGAAATTCATCGGGGTAAGTGATTGTAACTTAGATTTGGTTAACATACATGAATAAATCGTTGTTTTCATCATGTAATCAGTATTGTGAGATGACAATTTGGGGAATATTGTAGAAATTTCATAAAACGGATTTTTGGGATCTGAATACCGATTCGGAGTCGGATTTGAGTGAAATTAGTATAAATGAACTCGTAATCGAATGAGTTGTCAGATTTTATATTTTTTGTCAGGTTCCGAGATGTGGGCCCCACCCATGGGCAATTTTTGAGCTAATTTTTTTTATCTTTATGGAAAATTAGTATTTGCTTATGGAATTAATTTCAATGAATTTTATTGACCGAAATGAATTAATTGTGACTAGGTTCAAGGCATTCAGGAGCCGATTTGCGAGGCAAGGGTATAGCAGAGTAAATAATTTCACACTCTGAGGTAAGTAACAGTTCTAAATCTAGTTCTGAGGGTATGAAACCCCAAATTATTGGATTATGTGAGTATTCTGGTGGTGACACACATGCTATGTGACGGGCGTGTGGGCGTGCACCGTAGGAATTGGGACTTGGTCCATTCCGTGAAACTGTAAAGTTGTATAACTTGTTGCTAGCTATATGCTCTCTCTGTGTTATAGATATTTGACTGCAAATTATGTTATAAACCATGTTTAGGCTACATGTTGGTACTGTTGGGACCCACAGAGGTCGTGTACATGTTGAACTATCTGCTTAATTGTTGCTTTGTACTCAGTCATAGTTTACTTGTTTATTTTATCTCAGTCTCTATTGTTCATTATTGATGCATCATATCATTGTTGTTTGGGCTGATTTGATGATTATTGAGAGCTTGAAAAACTGGAGAGATTTATGACTGAGTGAGGCCGAGGTCCTGATTGTGAGATATTATATTATAGCACGTGAGTTGTCCGTGCGGGATATTATAGCACGTGAGTTATCCGTGCACCACGTGAGTTNTAGCATGTGAGTTGGTCGTGCAGATCCAGATATTGATACTATAGCACCTGAGTTGTCCGTACAGCACGTGAGTTACCTGTGCGAATCCAGATATTGATATTATGGCACATGAGTTGTCTGTGCAGCACATGAGTTAGCCGTGCAAATTATAGCACTTGGGCTGTAGGAGCCCCTCCAGAGTTTGTACGCCCCCAATGAGTGCGGGTACCCATTGAGTGTGAGTGCTGAGGGCTGAGAGCTGAGTGGTTGAGCTGTTGTGACGAGTTGAATGACTGTTGCCCTGAGAGGTTGTACTTGCTTTTCATTTGTTGTTGCACTTAGTTGTTATTGTCATTGTTGTGAAATTCTCTGAAAGTTTTTATATCTGGATTACATGAACTTGAACTGTATAAATAGACTTGACTTAAACTGCTGGATTTGAAAGCATGTCTACTCTCTGTTGGAAATTACAGGAAATGAACTATAACTACGTAGCTCGTCACTATATTCAGTTCCTTATTTATTATTGTTACTTGCTGAGTTGGTTGCACTCATGCTACACCCTGCACTTCGTGTGCAGATCTAGGTGTTTCCGGACATAGCGGGTGTTGATCCTGTCGCGCAGTTGATTTTTCGGAGATTCTGAGGTAGCTGTTGTGTTCCGCAGACCTTATCTCTCCTTCTCTATCTCCTTGTTTACTGTATTTGGTCCCAGTCTATTATAGACCGTATTTTCCAAACTTGTAATCACATTAGATGCTCATGTACTCAGTGACACCAGGTTTTGGGAGAGTTTGTATCGGTATTTGTGAGATATATGGATTATATTTAATTATTAAATTTTTAATCTTAAAAGATATGAGAGTTTATTGAGATTGTCGGCATGCCTAGTATTGAGATAGTCGCCATCACGATGGGTGAGATTTTGGGTCGTGACAGGAAGAGTGTAAAAGCACGAAGGATGATGTCGTGCCATTTATATTATTTATATTATCCTTGCCATGGTGAGAAAGAGTGTAAAAGAACGAAGGGTGATGCCATGCCATTTTCAAAGAGTGTAAAAGCACGAAGGGTGATGCCATGCCAATTGTATTATTTATTTATAAATTTATGGGAAGGGTGAGAGTGAAAGCACGAAGGGTGGTGCCGTGCCATTTTCATATTATCAGCTGCTCCTTTTATTCTTGATGAATTAATTGGCTGCTACGTGACACTTCTCCTTCTGAAATTATTATATTATTCCCCTTCCCATATTTCCTCCAAAATTTATAAATTATTATTTATTGTTGCTTCATATTTATATATACTTGTACAGGTGGTTTACGTACGTGTCTTGTCATAGCCTCGTCACTACTTCGTCGAGATTAGGCTCGACACTTACGGGGTACATGTGGTCGGTTGTACTCATACTACACTCTGCACTTCGTGTGTAGATTTTGGAGTTGGTCCCAGTGACGTACCATATACTTGATCGGATTCAACTACCCAGAGGAGACTTGAGGTATAACTGCACAGCGTCTGCAGTTCTGAAGTCTCCATCTATCTTATATTAGCTGTGTATTATCTTTCAAACAACTTGAATTTTATTCAGACCTTTATTTATATTATTCTAGTAGCTCGTGCACTTGTGACACTAGATTCGGCGATGTATTTTGATGATTCGGTAGTTATGGTCTTCCGCACTTCATTCTAGTAATTTACTTCCATTTAATTTAATTTATTTAAAATTGGTTAAGATTTTTCTAACGTTAGCTTGCCTAGCAAGAGAAATGTTAGGCGCTATCACGATCCCGAAGGTGGGAATTTTAGGCCGTGACATGCAGTAAGATAAGGGTGGCTTGATACGCGTGGCTAGTGGGGGAACTAATAGAAGTAATGCGGTGTGATAAGGGTGGCTAAAACACGGGATGCTATTTCGGAAAAAATATTTTCTTTAAAATTAAATGTGAAGGTTCCCGCGGTGATATATGGAAATAAGATATTGTGAATTTATTTATGATTTGGGACTACGAGGCGGTACCTCGGGGGAGCATCTTAGGTTATACCAGTGCAGCCAGTTGTGCCAGTTCGGCCTGAGGCTAGGGCAGCAGTTTCAGAGGGGGAGAATCTTAGGCTCGATAGGTACAAGAAGTACCACCCTCCTATTTTCAGCGGTTTGTCTTCAGAGGATGCTCATGGTTTTCTTGAGGAATGTCATTGTATCCTCTCTACTATGGGTATTGTAGATTCCAGTGGGGTTTCTTTCACGGCATTCCAGCTTAGAAGAGCGGCCTACCAGTGGTGGTGGGCATATGCGTTACATAGTCCGGCTGAGGAAGCTTCACTCACTTGGACTCAATTTTCAGATATGTTCTTGAGGGAGTATGTTCCGCAGAGTCTTAGAGATGCATGGCGCGCAGAGTTTGAGCAGATGCGCCAGGGTTCTATGATTGTGTCAGAGTATGCGGTCTGATTCAGTGATTTGGCTAGACATTCACTAGCCATAGTTACTACTGTTCGAGAGTAGGTTCGCCTATTTATTGAGGGGCTCCACCCTAGTATCAGATTCAGTATGGCCCGAGAGCTGGAGATGGACATCGCATACCAACAAGTTGTGTCAATTCCTAGGAGATTGTAGGGCATGCGGATCCGGGAGAGAGAAGAGAGGGAAGCTAAGAGACCCCGAGATTATGGCACGTATAACAGTTCCCGTGCCCCAACTGCAGCCCGTCATGGTAGAGGCTAAGTGAGCAGTCCTATTCATTCAACACTTCCAGTTTCCAGTGATATTCCGGCTACTCCCAGACCTCGGGTTTTATATTATGCACCGCTAGTGTCTACTATACCTCATGTATGGGGTGCTTTCAGCGGGCAACCCAGTCGATTAAGCCCAAGCCTATCCCAGAAGCCATGTCCTCCAAGGGCTTGTTTTGAGTGTGGTGACACTCATCATATAATAAGGGATTGCCCTAGATTTAAGAGGGGTGCACCTCCACCAATTTCTCAGGCCTCACCCATTCTATAGGGCCCTCAAGCTTCTCAGGATATAATTACTGCACCAGTTGCTACTCCACCTGCACAGCCAGCTAGAGGTGTAGGTCGGACAGGTAGAGGTGGTCCTATAGGGGGAGGCCAGGCCAGATATTATGCCCTTCCTACTAGGATAGAGGTAGTTGCATCCGATTCTATTATCACAGGTATTTTTCCGGTCTGTCATAGGGATGCATTAGTCTTATTTGATCCAGGATCCACTTATTCTTATGTGTCATCTTATTTTGCCCTGTATTTGGGCGTATCCCGTAATTCTTTGAGTTCTTCTGTTTATGTATCTACACCCGTAGGTGAATCTATTATTGTTGACCGTGTGTATCGGTCGTGTTTGATTGTTATCAATGGTTTTGAAACCAGAGCTGATTTATTAGTGCTCAGTATGGTGGATTTCGATATTATTTTGGGCATGGACTGGTTGTCATCCTATCACACTATCCTTGATTGTTACGCCAAGACAGTGACGTTGGCTATGCCAGGTCTACCGTGACTAGAATGGAGACATGCCTTAGATTATGTTCCTAGCAGGGTTGTTTCATTTCTTAAGGCTCAACAAATGGCTGAGAAGGGGTGTAATGCGTATCCGGCATATGTGATAGATGTTAGTGTTGATACTCATACTGTGCAGTCAGTTCTTGTAGTAAGGGATTTTCCTGATGTATTTCCAGCTGATCTTCCACATATGACACCCGACATGTATATTGACTTTTGCATTGATTTGTTACCACGCACAACCCATTTCTATTCCAGCATATCATATGGCCCCAGCAGAATTGAAGGAATTAAAAGAGTAGTTACAAGAGCTGCTTAATGAAGGCTTCATTCGGCCCAGTGTATCGCCTTGGGGATCTCCTATCTTATTTGTGAAGAAGAAGAAGGATTGTTCTATGTGGATGTGTATTGATTACCGCCAGTTGAACAAGATTACAGTGAAGAATAGGTATCCAATGCCATGTATTGATGACCTATTTGATCAACTTCACGGTGCCAGAGTGTTCTCAAAAATTGACTTGCGTTCAAGCTATCACCAGCTGAACATTCGGGAGCCAGATATCCCAAAGACTACTTTCAGGACTCAGTATGGTCATTATGAGTTCCTTGTAATATCATTTGGGCTGTCCAATGCCCCAGCAACATTTATGCATTTGATGAACAGTGTATTTAAGTCCTATCTTGATTCATTCATCATTGTGTTTATTGACGACATTCTGGTGTACTCCCAGAGCCGGGAAGAACATGAGCAGCACCTGAGAACTGTGCTTCAGACTTTGAGAGAAAAGAAGTTATATGCAAAATTTTGAAAGTATGAATTCTGGCTTTGATTTAGTGGGATTTTTGGGTCATATAGTTTCGTGCGAAGGGATCAAGGTAGATCCGAAGAAGATTGAGGAAATGCAGATTTGGTCCAGACCATCCTCAGCTACGGAGATCCAGAGTTTTCTTGGGTTGGCGGGGTATTATCGCCGATTTGTAGAGGGTTTCTTTTTTATTGCCGCACCTATGACCAAATTGACCCAGAAGGGTGCTCCGTTCAGGTGGACCGAAGAATGTGAGGAGAGCTTTCAAAATCTCAAGACATCTTTGACTACATCTCCAGTATTAGTGTTGCCTACAAGTTTAGTGTCTTATATTGTGTATTGTGATGCATCGCGTATTGGTCTCGGTATAGTGTTGATGCAAGACGGTTGGGTGAGTGCCTATGCATCCAGACAGTTAAAGGTACATGAGAAGAATTATCCGATCCACGACCTTGAGTTAGAACCTATTGTTTATGCCTTGAAAATTTGGAGGCATTATTTGTACGGTGTCCATTATGAGGTTTATAGTGATCACCAGAGGCTACAATATTTTTTTAAATAGAAGGATCTTAATTTGCGGCAGCGGAGGTGGTTGGAGTTTCTTAAGGATTATGACATCACAATTCTTTATCATCCCGGGAAAGCCAATGTAGTGCCCGATACCTTCAGCCGTAAGGCATAGAGTTTGGGCAGCTTAGCCTATCTACAGTAGCAGAGAGGCCTTTAGCCTTGAATGTTCAGGCCCTAGCCAACCAGTTCGTCAGATTGGATGTTTCCGAACTGAGCCAAGTTATGGCTTGTGTGATTTCTCAGTCTTCTCTTTATGATCGTATCAATGAGCGTTAGTATGATGCCCCCATCTGCTTCTCCTTAAGGACACAGTTTAGCATAGCAATGCCAAAGAAGTCACTATTGGAGATGACAGTGTATTTCATATGCAGGGCAGACTATGTGTGCTTAATGTAGAAGGTTTGCGTGAGTTGATTCTCTAGGAGGCTCACAGCTCGTGGTACTCCATTCACCCAGGTGCCGCGAAGATGTATCAGGATTAAAGGCAGCACTATTGGTGGAGATGGATGAAGAAATACATAGTGGAGTATGTCGCCCGGTGCCTAAATTGTCAACAGGTGAAATATGAGCATCAACGACCGAGTGGATTACTTCAGAAGTTAGAGATTCCACAATGGAAATGGGAGCGGATCACTATGGATTTTGTTGTTGAATCCCATGGACTGAGAGGAAGTTTGATGCAGTTTTGGTGATTGCCGATAGATTGACCAAGTTTGCTCATTGCATTCATGTGGTTACAACTTACTCTTCAGAGCAGCAGGCTCAGGTTTACATTCGCGAGATTGTCAACCTTTATGGCGTACCGGTATCTATCATCTCTGACCGGGGTACGTAGCTTACATCAAGGTTTTAGAGAGCCGTACAGCGAGAGTTGGGTAATCGTGTGGAGTTGAGTACAGCATTTCACCCTCAGACGGACGGACAGTCCGAGCGCACTATTCAGATATTGGAGGATATATTTCGTGCGTATGTGATGGATTTTGGGGTTGCTTGGGATTAGTTCTTTCCACTTGCAGAGTTTTCCTACAACAACAGTTATTAGTCAAGCATTCAGATGGCTCCATATGAGGCCTTATATGGGAGGCAGTGCTAGTCCCCAATAGGTTGGTTTGAGTCGGGCGAGGCTAGGCTATTGTGTATAGTCCTGGTTCAGGATGCTTTAGAAAAGGTTAAGTTGATTCAGGATCGACTTCGTACAGCCCAATCTAGACAGAAGATTTATGCGGATCGGAAGGTTCGTGATGTTGCATTCATGGTTGGTGAGCGGGTCCTGCTCCGAGTTTTGCCTATGAAGGGTGTTATGAGGTTCGGAAAGAAGGGAAAGTGGAGACCGAGGTATATCGGACCTTTTGAGATTCTTTAGAGAGATGGAGAAGTGGCTTACAAACTTGCACTGCCACCAAGTCTCTCTATAGTTCATCCAGTGTTCCATGTTTCCATGCTCCAAAAGTATCACGGTAATCCGTCTCATGGGTTAGACTTCAGCTCAGTCCAGTTGGATAAGGATCTATCTTATATCAAGGAACCAGTGGCCATTTTGGACAGGCAAGTTAGAAACCTAAGATCGAAGAGCATTGCTTTAGTAAAAGTATAGTGGAGTGGTCATCCGGTCGAAGAGGCGACATGGGAGACCGAGCATGATATGAGTAGCTGCTATCCTCATCTTTTCACCACTCTAGGTATAATTCTAAAGATGATCGAGGACGAATGTTTGTTTAATAGGGGGAGGATGTAACGACTTGTACTTTATAGCTATATTGTGACTTGTCGGGGTAGTCTGTTCGAGTCCGGAGAGATTTCTGAATGAATTGAGACACTTAGTTTCAAAGTTAAAAACTTAAGTTGAAAAGGTTGACCGGATATTAACTTATGTGTAAACGACCTCGGAATAGAGTTTTGATGATTTCCAATAGCTGGTCATTTTGGACTTAGGAGCGTGTCTGGAAAATTGTTTGGAAGTCCGTAGCTAAATTAGGCTTGAAATGGATAAACTAGAAATTTACGTTTGGAAGTTTGACCCGCGAGTTGACTTTTTGATATCGGAGTCGGAATCGAGTTCTGAAAATTTTCATAACTCCTTTATGTCATTTATGACTTGTGTGCAAAATGTGAGATCAATCAGACTTGATTTGATAGGTTTCAGCATCGAATATAGAAGTTGGAAATTCTTAAGTTTCATTAAGCTTGAATTGGGGTGCGATTTGTGATTTTGGTGATATTTGATGTGATTTGAGGTTTCGACTAAGTCCGTATGATGTTTTAGGACTTGTTAGTATATTCGGACGGGGTCCCAAGTAAACCGAGTGTGATTCGGATCGAAATCGAATCAATTTTTGAACTTAGGCAAATTTTGAAAATTTGCAGCTTCTGGTGTCATCGCACCTGCAGAGGGTTTGACTGCATGTGCGGACTCGCACAAGCGAGTGTGGACTCGCACAAGCGGAAAGGGGGCTGGTGAGGCAGTAGTCGCAGGTGCGAAGGAAAATTCCGCACCTGCGTGACCGTAGATGCTGGCGAGAAGGGCGCAGAAGCGGAGGCACTGCTGGCTTGGGCAGACCGCAGAAGCGGTTGTTTACTCGCATCTGCGAGACTGCAGAAGCGGCTAAGTTTCCGCAGGTGCGAAAGCATTGACCAGATTACAGAACAAAGGGGTTCCAACATTTTTGTCATTTTGGATATTTTCAACTCGGTTTTGGACGATTTTTCGAGAGAACTCAAGGGGAAACTGGAGGTAAGTCACATGTGATCATTGTTAGTCAATAATATTGGATTATCATTGAGTATTGTGACTAGATTACATGTTTTTAAGGTGCAATTAGAGGATTTGGGCCTAGGAATTTCAAAATAAGAGATTGAGATTTGGAGGTTGAGTTAATGTCGGAATTTGGTAAATTTGGTATGGTTGGACTCGTGGTCGAATGGGAATTCATATTTTGTAACTTTTGTCAGGTTCTGAGACGTGGGCCCCACAGACGATTTTTGGGTTAAATTTTGGATTTTGTTAGAAAATTTATATTTTCATATGGAATTTATTCCAATAATTTGTGTTGACTGAATCGAATTATTTGTGACTCAATACGAGGCTTTTGGAGGCCAATTCACGAGGCAAAGGCATAGCAGAGTAAAGAATTATACAAGTCGAGGTAGGTGACTTGTCTAACCTTTTGTGGGAGAAATTCCCATTAGGATTGGTATTGATATGATATTTGTGATGTGTTAAAACTTGAAAGTCGTGTACACGAGGTAACGAGTATGCACACGGGCTAAATGTGAAAGATTACGTGTTTAAATTATGTAGATCACTATTGCATATTAATTAAAATATTTTATCCTGTTATATTCATCACCATTGATTTATTTTTATAGTTTAAATTGCCTGACCTTTTCCTGCTAATTGTGTTACCTGTTTAGTTGAAACTCTCTCTCTTTTGTTCTGTGCATTATTTGAAGGTTGGATTTCTTAAATTTAAATATTATTAATATGAAGTATTTGACATTGTAAAAATCTAGTATGGAGGCAACGTGTTAAAAATTGTGAAATATTATTTTTGCTGAGTTATTCATTCCTGAATATTTTGTGAGATTTGTGTACTCATTGTGATTGAGCCGTGAGCTCCTTATTGTGGAAAATATTTTTGTTGTTCATTTATTTTGGCAAGTTGAAATATTTGTACACTTGAGGTGCAAATTGTGATATATTGTAATATTGATACGCATGCGGTGGTATAAGGTCTTGGTGTTAAAACGCATGCGGTGAGATAAGGATGGCTTGATACACGTGGCTAGTCGGGGACCTACTAGAAGACATGCGGTATGATAAGGGTGGCTAAAACGCGGGACGCTATTTTGGAAAAAATATTTTCTTTAAAATTAAATATGAAAGCTCTCGCGATGATATAAGGAAATGAGATATTGTTAATTTATTTATGATTTAGGACTACGAGGAGATACCTTGGGAGTGACCTTTTTGATATTTCTTTATGGTTTTATCTGCCTTTTGTTATTTTGGTGAAATCTTTAAAGTTATAAATTTCTGTTTTCTTTCTGCGAGATATTATTTATCCTTATTCTGTGAAGTTAAATTGTGGCATACTGCTTACTTGATTCATTCCCATTGTCATTTTGTTATTATTATATTGTTAAACTTTTCACCCTGTCTTTTATTATTTCCAGTAGGGCCTGACCTGACCTCGTCACTACTCTACCGAGGTTAGGCTTGGCACTTACTGGGTACCGCTGTGGTGTACTCATACTATGCTTCTGCACATATTTTTGTACAGATTCAGGTACTTCCTATCAAACCAGGTATAAGTGAGTTAGACTATACGTGGAGACTTCAAGGTATATCTGCCATCGTCCGCAGGCCTTGGAGTTCCCCTCTATCCCTATTATGTTATTTTTCCTTATTCTCTTCAGACTCTGATGTATAGAGATACTTAGAATAAATTCTTAGAAGCTTATGACTTATTTTTATCGGGATTTTGGAGTTGTAACTATTGGAATCGCGGTTTGATTTATTTTATATGTTAAGACTTGAGTTTCTGTTTTGTATTATGCATAATTGATAGGATTACCTAGCCTTAGAGACTAGGTACCATCACGACATCCTACGGAGGAAAATTAAGATCGTGACAGTAATGCTATTCCCAATTAGAAATCCGGTAAGGGGATCAAAGCCATTTGGTTGGTCTATGGAAGGTTAGTCAAAAGAATATGTGTAGTATTTACAACATTACCATATATCAAATATTTGATGCAAGTTCTTATGACTTTGCTATAATGCAATTTATGTTTTGCTTTTCTTTTCAAGCAAGGGCTGGCCCCTTTGTTAAGTGAATAGTATTTTTATTTTATTTTAGCTCCAAATATTAATTTATTTAATTCAATGTAAATATTAATTACGAATAAGTATTTCCTTAAGTTAACCTTCTGCCTTTTTCCAAGCCCTATAATCTCCGAGGAGCAAAATTTTTAACTTTTTCATTTTTCGGTACTATTTAAATGCATGCTCCGGTTCTTGTTCTCCGTATAAGTTTTCTTTTATTCTGTTCATATTACATGTGTGTGCTTGTATTTGTTTTTCTGTATACCGATTTCCTTGTCTTAAATGAAATTTACCGAATGAGATTGAGGCGTAGCTGACTGAATGATTAACCCGTTGCACTTCGTAAATGAAATCATTCGAGATAAAATAGAATAAATATATAAACCGTTCGCCCACTATCACTAGTTTCATGTTTTGAAGGATCAATCCACCATCAATACCTAGGTTTGAACTCCTTGTTATAATGATGAAGCGTAACATCGTCTGGAACTAACAATTTATTAGACTTGCAATCCGTACAAGGACACCTAACGTATCTCTTCATTAAGAAAATTGAGTATGACACCTAGCTTTAGCGAAAATAAGGCAACCTGAATGAATGTTTCACTCAACCCTTACCATGTTCAAAATTGATAGCTTATGTGCCCTGTTATGTTTTGATGATCTAACAAACTTAATGATAAGAACTAGATGGGGAACTTCTTACACATCCTTAAAGTGCTCAAGAATAACGAGTCTCAAGTCAGACACAAGTTCCAACAATCAGAGTCAAAGAGACAACAGAGGGAACATATGGATATCAATTTCCTTGCTGACTGTACCAGTCAACTGCTCATAGCTGTAAAGTTGATGCAACTGTTCCCCTGCACACACGCAACAATGTGACCAGTGCAACAACCACCTTCTATGATATGCCTTATACCAGATATTGCTTGTATCATCCAAGTGACATTACTTGGATATTATTAACATGAAGAAATGAAGAAAACAAGCATTTGCACATCCGAGAATTAATAAAATCTTCTCTCAAGTGTGTTGCCATCTTGCAAGTGACTTCCAGACTTCAAGAACAAAGAACAACATAACGAAGGACCAGTTTCCAGCATTGTGTTATTACATGTCCCTAATTATGTTGCACTTTTGTTAAAGTGATTTACTTGTAATTCCTACTTAGCTTAGCTAGAAGCATTGTGTAGGAAACCAATTGTAAAACCATAAGCCTTGTGTTTGTGTCTTGGCTAGAGTTAATCGAGTTGTGAGCTTTGTAATATAGTATTACAAAGAGGCTTGTAATAGAGTTATTACAAGTGAGTGAGGGATTAAGAGTTTAATTCCTATGTTACAATAGGTTTTAATCTAAAAGTTGCTTGGTTAGTGAAGTTGAAATCCTACGAGTGTAGGTCGTGATTTTTAATCTCGTGAGCTGGGAGTTTTTCACGTAAAACTCTGTTGTGTCATTTACTTATCTCTTGTTGTGTGTATTCTATGGGAACTAATAGACAACCAGGTTCTCTATACAGTTTGGTGGACCCTAAGTTTCTATCAATTGGTATTAGAGAAGGTTCTTTCTATCAGGCTAACACCTACAAAGGATCCAAATGGCTGCTCCGCAAAATTTGAAGAAGGTCAACCAACATACAAATCACCAAGATTCAATGGACAGTACTATGGATGGTGGAATACAAGAATTCATGATTTTATCATGGCTGGTGATTCGGAGCTCTGGGATGTTATCTGCGATCGACCCTTCGTCCCTATGAAGACTACTAGCAAACCAACAGTGATAATTCCCAAAACTAGGAAGGAATACAATGATGCTGACCGCAAAGCTTTCAAGAAGAAAAGATCCTCGTCTGTGGTATTGGACGAGACGAATACAACAATATCTCTGCTTGTCAGTCAGCCAAGGAGATATGGGAAGCTCTCCAAACGACACACGAAAGAACAACTCAAGTCAAGTAGTCGAAGATTGACATGCTCACCACTGAGTACGAACTCTTCAGGATGAAGGATGATGAATCCATTCAACACATGCACACTCAATTCACCTTCATCATAAATGAGCTTCACTCTCTGGGAGAAATCATTCCAAGGAAAATACTTAGTGTACTACCTGGTTCCTAAGAAAGCAAGGTTAATGCCATCATAGAGGCAAATGATCTGCAAAAGCTAACCATTGATGAACTCATTGGAAATCTGAAGATATATGGAATGAAGAAAAAGAAAGACCATGAAATAAGAGAACCCAAGAAGGAGAAGAACCTGGTCCTCAAGGCTGGCAATAATGACTCAAGTGGTGAGGATGCTGATACGGCTTACCTGACAAAGTGATTTCAGAAAATAGTTCGCAGGAATAAAGGTATTACAAAAAGGGGCAGTTCCAGCAAGCCAAGAGGGTATGACTTATGTCATAAATGTGGAAAGCCAGGACACTTTATCAAGGATTGTCCTCTCCTCAAGCAAGACTAGTATAAGCACAACATAGATAAAGTAGCCAAGATGAACCCGGTTCCTGACAAATGATTCAAGAGAAAAGAAGCCGCTGACAATGTTGTGAAACAAGCTCTTGCTGCATGGGGAGATTCTTCAAGTAAATTTGGAGAAGACGATGCAACAGGTGATACCTCCATTGAAATTGAAGCAGCTGAATATGACTCTATCTTCGCCCTGATGGCAAAATGTGACGATGATGAAGATGATGATGATGATGAGGTAAACTTTCTAGACGTTCAAAGAAATTTGAAGTCATACTCTCAGAAAAAGCTTATATATTTTGCAAATATTTTAATTGGTGCTTATCACAGTCTTATAAATGATAAAAATGCATTAATTGTGGAACTAGGAGAGGTAAAAAATGTGAGAGATGATCTGGTAGTCGTAGTGGTTGACCTAAAAGAAACCATCGAGGTTCAAAAAGGGAAAAGGATGTTCTTACAAAAACAACTGAGAACGTATAAAATGAGAGAGATGATTTGTTGGTAGTTGTCATAGACTTAAAAGAAACAATATCGGAATTAAAAAGAGGAAACATTTCTAGGATTCTCCAAAAAGGAAAGAAGTTGCAAGTGAGGCACACATTAAGCTTGAAAATAAACTCAAATATGTGAAATCTTGTCTGTTTCCTGAACTTCAAAGAAACAGATAGCTTCCAGAAGATCTAGACAGAGTTAAAAATGACCTAGAAAAATCTCTAAAGTGGACCTGATCCTCTGATACAATTGCTTCCATGTGTACATGCAATGGTGGGAATAGGCAGGGAGTCGAGTTCCATGTGTACATGCAATGGTGGGAATAGGCAGGGAGTCGAGTTCCATGTGTACATGCAATGGTGGGAAAGTATGTTATTGTCCCTGATAGGCTTTGCACTTATTGTGGCAATACTGGACACTTTAAAGAAAATTATTAGGATAGAATTCAGTCCCAATAGAAAAATAAGGTTTTTGTTGAA
This sequence comes from Nicotiana otophora, assembly GCA_000715115.1. Classification (NCBI taxonomy): domain Eukaryota; kingdom Viridiplantae; phylum Streptophyta; class Magnoliopsida; order Solanales; family Solanaceae; genus Nicotiana; species Nicotiana otophora. Next base: position 42,016 of record AWOL01S0002943.1, read on the forward strand.
AAGGTAACTGCTGCTAAGGAACCTGGTCCCTCTGTTAAAAACTTTGTATTGCCTACTTGGACAAAACGAAGGTTGATTCTCCCTTTTCCTCACTACAAGGTACCTAAACTCGTTTGGGGTTCCTAAATCTAATCCTTGATTCTCTTGTGCAGGAAGCGGTGAAAGGAAGCAGCCAAAAATGGTATATGGATAGTGGCTGCTCCAAACACATGACTGGAAGCATCAATGATATCCTTTCACTCAAAGCCCTGCAAAGAGGGAGTGTGTTCTTTGGCAATGGAAAAAAAGGGTACATTACTGGAGTAGGAAGAATTGGAAAGACACTCACCCACTCAATTGAAAATATGTATTATGTGAGTGGCTTGAAATATAGCTTACTGAGTGTTTCCCAAATCTGCGACAAAGGAAACCAAGTGGAATTTGTGTAAAAAATCTGCATAGTCACAAATCTTGTGACTGGTGAAGTGGTCCTGATGGCAAAAATATACAAAAACATCTATGTTGCTGATTTTGAGTCCATGTAAAATGGGGATCTCACATGTCTGAGTGCTATTGATGATGATGCTGAACTATGGCACAGAAGATTGGGTAATTCAAGTTTTACGTTGCTGAACAAATTGGTCAAGAAGGACCTGGTTCGTGGTCTGCCTAAGTCAAGCTTCAAAAATCACAAGGTGTGTGATGCATGTGTAAAAGGAAAGCAAGTCAGGTCCTCCTTCAAGCCCAAAAAAGAAGTTAGCACCTCAAGGCCACTTGATCTCCTCCATATGGATCTCTGTGGACCTATGACGGTGCCAAGTAGAGGAGGGAAGAAATACATTTTTGTTATAGTGGACGACTATTCTACATTCATCTGGACCCTGTTCCTCAGAACCAATGATGAAACTTTTCCAGTGTTTGCTGCTTTTGTGAAAAGGATCCAAATGTAAATGATCCATAATATTGTGTGTATAAGATCTGATCATGGCACAAAGTTTGATAATGCAAAATTTGACGAATTTTGTGTTGAAAATAGCTAAGTCATAATTTTTCAGCTCCAAGAACACCTCAACAAAATGGTGTTGTGGAGAAGAAAAAAAGGACTCTTGAAGACATGGCAAGGACAATGCTGATTGGAAGTGGCGTTGCAAAAAGTTTTTGGGCAAAAGTAGTTAACACTGCATGCTACTTGGTGAACAGGTGCATGAACAGGTCCCTCCTGAACAAAACCCTATATGAATTGCTGAACGGGAGGAAACCCAAGCTAGTACATTTAAGGACATTTGGCTGCAAATATTTTGTCCTCAACAAAGTTAAGGAAGCTCTTGGAAAATTTGATACCAAAAGTGATCAAGGAATACTTCTTGGCTATTCATCACAAAGCAAAGCCTACAAAGTCTACAACAAAAGAACTCAATGGGACGAGGAATGCATACATGTGATCTTTGATGAATCACGCCACCTATGTGGGAATGATTCACATGATAAGATTAATCAAGAAAGACAGCAGTCGACGGTTCCTGGTGAAATCATTGATATAGTAAATGGAAAGGTTGACATGATGATTCATGTCAAGGAAGCAAATGAAGATGGTGCAGCTGTGTCTCCAAGTGATACAGAGTAAAATGGTCCCTCAATCACAATAAGTTGAGAATAGAGTTGTAGATGCTGTGCAAGGAACCCCGGATACTGAGCTGAGAAACAGGACTCATGTGAATAATGGATCACATTCAGAAGAACCTGGATCCTCTCACAATGGGATTCGGGTTTCTAACTGGAAGCACAAAAGTTCACACCCTCTTTAATATGCGATTACTCCTCTTGACTTAGGAATTCAAACTAGATCGAAGTCAAGAAACTCACTTGCCTTCTCAGCCTTTCTCTCTCAAATTGATCCCAAAAATACCAAGGAAGCATTGAAAGATGTTGTCTGGATTATTGCTATGCAAGATGAACTCCATCAATTTGAGAGGAACAGCATATGGCACCTGGTCCCTCGACCTGCTGACAGAACTGTTATAGGAACTAGGTGGATATTCAGAAACAAACTTGATGAGTTTGGAAACACAACAAGGAACAAGGCAAGGTTAGTAGTTCAAGGCTACAATCAAGAGGAAGAGATTGACTGTGATGAAACTATTACTCCAGTTGCTCGAATGGAAGCCATCAGAATTCTCATTGCCTTATAGAATTTAAATTGTTCCAAATGGATGTCAAAAGTGCATATCTGAATGGATATCTAAAAGAAGAAGCCTTCATCAAATAATTACCTGACTTCGAATGTCATGAGCATCGTGAGCATGTTTTCAAACTCGACAAGGATATATATGGGCTAAAACAGGCTTCTCGTGCATGGTATGAACGGTTGTCCAAATTCCTCCTAGAAAATGGATTTACAAGAGCAAAAATCAACAACACCCTATTTCTGAAGAAACGGAGGAGGAACCTGCTCATTGTGTAAGTCTATATTGACGACATCATCTCTGGTGCGACAAATGATTCTCTGTATGAAGAGTTTACAAAGCTCATGGGAAGTGAGTTTCAAATGAGCATGATAGGGGAATTAAACTTCTTCATGGGTCTGCAAGTTAAACAAACTCCTAAGGGCACAATGACAAGTGAGAAGAAGTACATCAAAGAGTTGCTAAAGAGATTTGAGATGGAAAGTCAAAGATCATGGATACTCCTATTGCCACTGCCACTCGTCTGGACATGGATGAACCTGGTTCTCCTTTGAACGAGACCATGTATAGGGGTATCATTGGTCACTCTTGTATCTCACAGCAAGCAGACCAGATATTGTATTCAGCATAGAATTATATGCTAGGTTTCAATCTAATCCAATGGATTCTCATCTGGAGGCTGCCAAGAGAATTCTAAGGTATCTCAAAGGAACGCAAGACCCGGTTCTCTACTACCCTTTAGGAGACAATTTCAACTTGATTGGGTATGCTGACACTGATTATGTTCGTTATCTGGTGGATAGAAAAAGCACTTCCGGTATGGCACATCTTTTGGGATCATATTTAATTTCATGGGGTACGAGCGAACAAAACTCAGTGGCTCTTTCAACTGCAAAAGTTGTGCCCAATTGTTGCGGATCAAGCAATAGTTGGAGGACTTTTGTGTATTTTCTGATTGTGTTCCATTATTGTGTGATAACACAAGTGCTCTCAACATGGCAAAGAACCCAGTTCAGCATAAGAGAACAAAGCACATTGATGTGCGACATCATTTTCTCAGAGATAATGTTGAAAAGGGCTTATTTGCATGAAGTTTTGCATCACAAAAGATCAAATTGCAGATATATTCATCAAAGCACTAAGCAGAGAGCACTTTGAAAAGAATCTATTGGCACATGGGTTGATAAAATCAAGCTGAGCACCTGGTCCCTCAATGATTGGCTATGAAAGAAATGAACAGGTAAAACAGCTCAAAAGTATTTTCTGGCAAGTTCTAACTCATCTATATACCGTTACAGATAGACACACATGTCAATTACAAAGCAAGCAAGAAGCTAATGATATTGCAGTTTGGTAAAAGTATGAGGCTCACATTTACAAAACTTGTCAGGGAACCTGGTTCCCTTGACATAGGTTAGTAGTTCCTTTGTACTCTCATACACAACTTCTTAACGGCTGAGAATGTGCCATATCATTAAAATGTCAATTTCTCTTTCTCCCTTCCTTAGAATCCAAACGTCGTACCCGTTACAAAATGACCCGTCTACCTAGCAAATCCATATCAGTTGTAATTGGTCCCTCACCCTATTTAAATAATTCCAAATGACATCTGTTTCATCACTATTCACATCAAAAGCCAAAAATTTCTTTTTTCTATCAAAAACCAAAATACTCATTTTCTTTAACTCTCACTGCAAATCCCCAGTATGTCTGAGCATTTAGAGTCCTTAAACATTCCCAATGTAGTCTTCCCTGTGTCTTCCTCTCGCAAAGCACATGCGACATAGTCTAAGTCCCCTATGTCGCCCAGTCAAAACCCTACACCAGACCCCCAACTGTCTACTACTTCCTCTCCAACCCATTCGAGTTCTAGTTCTCACAAAAGTCGCAAGGTTTATTGCTGAGACCTCGCGCTCTACTTTACCGGAAAGAATGGAAGAGGGAAAGACAGTAGATGGCAACGACAGTCAGGAAGTCTCCAGTCTGGTAGTTTAAGAGAGTGCTGAATCCCCACAGACTGTGGTCCATAGTAGTGACGGTTCAGCAACGACCATTCCAAGCTTCGATTTGAACGTTACCAACTCCATATGTAATATTCTTCTTGTGTCCTCGGAATTTATTTTGGGGGTAAATAAACAAGAAGCTATTGAGAATATGTTGTTAATCGCTGCGTTTTGGTTGGTGGTTATGAGGATGTTGGGTCTCTGGAGAAAGGTAAAGGTCATCCGGAAGAGAGTAGGTAACTGGTGCCTCTTGCAAGTCTAGCACCTGATAGTACTACTAGGGAAACAAATGAGGGACCTGTTCCCTCAGCCCAAGATGAACCCTCTGCTCCTACTTAGTATAAAACTCCCTACTCTTCAAAAGAGCCTCAGGTCAGTACTGATCCTGCTCCCTCCCATCACTTCGATGCTGAGCCATTAAACGTTGTCATTCCTGAGATGAGATCTCTATATGAAGAGGAAAATAGTGAGGAAGACTGTGATGATATGCCTGTAGTAAGATTCATTGATGCTAGAAGTGGAAGGGCAGTTCCCAATGCGCCCACTCTTAAAAGACCCACTACCAGGTTGCAAAAGAATGAAGCCCTTGAAACTGTTCTGAAGAAAAACAAAGAAAAAAAGAAAATGAGGAGGTTGGTGAGAGGGGGAAAGCTGGTGAATGAGGATGAAGTGCCTCCGGCACTTGTTGCTGATGTTTACGATGAAGAGGAGAGTGAGGAACCTGCTTCCTTAATTCATAAGTCCTCTAAGAAACTTGTGATACCTAAACCAAAGAGCGGTCNTTGATGTTTATGATGAAGAGGTGAGTGAGGAACCTGCTTCCTTAATTCAAAAGTCCTCTAAGAAACTTGTGATACCTAAACCAAAGAGCGGTCCATTTGTGAAAGATGTGGAGGTTGAAACTGCTGAGGTAGACAAGTTTGGTGAGAAAATGTCTAAAAAGTCTAGTGGAAAAGTGTCTGAGAAGTCTGCAAAGAAAGAGAGAAGTGTGAGAAAGTCTGTGAAAAGGAAGGTTAGTGACAATGAGGAACCTGGTTCCTCCAAGAAGGCCAAAGTAAGTGTGGCCAAGGATGAAAGCAGAGTAAACCTGAGAAAACAGAGGGTACTATGGGGTAGAATGTTTTCCCTGATATTATGGACATGCCAGGGATGCGTCAACTGTTGGATATTTGTGAGTTTCAAAAGTGGACACACTTGTTCACAGTGTATGAGGAAGAAGTGCATAGCTTCAATGCAGATATGTTCACAGTAGAAGATGATAATATCTGCTTAAAGGTTAATGGAGTAGACTTTGTGATGGACGACGTTGTATTGTGGCACATTCTAGGGGTGCCTACTGAAGGGATTTCATCCATTGAGGGGACTTGTTCTTCCAATTTTAGAAGTGCCAATTTGAAGGATGATGTTATACAGCAAGGGGAATGGGTGCACAAGAAGGCCCTCCTGCTAGTGTATCAAATGTTGTTCGAGATGGTGAACAAGGTCTTGCTCCCACGTGCAGAACGGCGTTCCATTACATCTTGAGCACACATGTTCCTCATGGAAGCATTGGATGCCTACACTACTATCAATCTGCCTGGACTTATGATAGAACACATGAAGAATATGGCAGATTTAAGGATGGTAATCATGGGTTATCTTATGGGTTCTTACTCACCAAGGTGTTTAGCTTCTTCAATGTCCCTTTAGGAAAAGAAACATAGGGAACTCGCAAGCAAACCTTCTCCAAAACCACCTTAGAGGAGTGTGAGTGCATTGATAAGAAATGAGGGGTTCACAGCAATTCCACTATCTCGCAATTGATTGATGCTCAGAATGCTGCAACTAAGGAGATAAGGAGGTTGAAGGCACGAAATGCGATTCTTGAAGGGCAACTCAGTCAGGCTCAGGCGACACCTGGTTCCAGCAGTGCACATGGCATAGAGGTTGCCTGTTTGTCTAAAGAAAATATAGGTCTCAAGAAACAGGTCAAGAACTTGAAGGAGCGGCTGCTCAACGAGCAAGTGTCTTCAAATGCTAGAATGGATATTCTCCTTCGTACTCTTGCCTCTTCATCCCTGGCTCCCCCTTCTAGTGGTCCTTAAAAAAGTTCCCCTTTCTAGTGTCCTGTTCAAAGATGTCTGTCTTATATCTTAGTCTCTCTATTTTTTTGTGGCTGATACTTTTACGCTGTTTTATTTTGTGAATGGTTGTGTAACAAATGGTACTACTAATCCTTCTCCCTTTTTATTTTCTAATTACTGAGTTCTCCCTCCTCTTACTATGCATATGTTTACTCTTTTGCTTTGTTCTTAGCCATGTTTATGTTCACACATATGGCATGAGTTCATGCTAGACTTCTTTTTTCTTATTATTTGTGACTACTCTTTTTATGA
>AWOL01S0002943.1:57318-68948 GCA_000715115.1 Nicotiana otophora
AAATGACCCCCGACATCCTTCCCTCCAAGAACTTCCCACCTTGCTCTTGGGGTGACTCGAACTCACAACCTTTTGGTTGGAAGTGGAGGGTGCTTACCATCAGAGCAACCCACCTTGTCATAAATATATATATATATATATATCAACATTTAAGTTTTTAGGTCTAGAATGCATGCATCCCAGAGACACCAACTTTGTCACCTGCTAATTAACAAGTCTTTTGATTATTAATTTTTTTTTTTGTATTGTTGCAAATTAGATGAGCTCGCTTTTAAGGTGCAAAACTCATACCTCTCCATTTCTCTGAACCCAGACAGGTGCTCTTTAAGTCGGTCTTTCCCCGGGCCTATAAGGTGCAAAACCCATACCTCTCCATAGGGTAGGATGGTTACATCATACCCCTTGGGGTCGGTTTTTTCCCAGACCCTGCATGAACGTAAAATATCTTGTGCACCGATTTTTTTTTTTAAATGATACAAGATCTAAAGTAAACAAAATTTTCTAATCATGACGCAACTAGCAAATTTTATTGCCATTTATTTAGTCAAGTAAAGATTAACTGATACAGTGATGCTTCTTAAAATATAATCCAAGACTCCTGCAAAGTCGTTTATGTCCACTTGAACTGCATGTCTTGTTTCAAATACATACGCAAGTCCCTTCCACACAGAATGGAATCCCACATCTACAGTTCAAATGTCAATCTTCTTTAGTCTTACACCTCTCTCCTGTCATCGCATATGAAAATTACAAAACTCGTTAGTATTTTGCACAAGATATAAATTTTTGAAGAATTTAGTTACTCCTATATAAATTGTCAACATTTATGAGCGATATATGCATACTTGCTACTCCATCATGTTTAGGGGCGGATATACCCTTGTAGGTACGAGTTTAACTGAACCTATAACATTTAGAGTGTATCCTAAATTTATATGTAAACTTCACTGAAATTGTAATAAATAGTAGACATGAACCTATAATTTAAAAAGTATATATAACGAATTCAATTCTATAAATATTAAAAGTTGAACTCATAAAGTTTAAATTCTAGATCCGCCTCTGGTCATGTTGTTTAAAGAAACCCCGTCACTTTAACGAAATATTTATAGCCTTTTCAAATGAAATTACTAAAAGATGCTCATGTTATAACTTAATATTGTGTTGATAAGTGATTGAATACGAGAGAGAGAGAGAGGGGGAGAGTGTGAAGAAAGGCGTATATGACAATCTGCTCTACTATGACACGACGCTTCTGTCACAACATCTGAAGATCATAAAACTCGTTAGCATCTTGTATGACATAACTATTTGAGGAACATATGACAAGTTAAAGGCGTTTCATGCTAAAACACACACACACATATGTCTAACATGTGTAAGTACAATCTACTATGTTGTTTGAGTAAAGGCCATCATTTGAAAGAAACTTTTTAATACGATTTTATATGTGATTGTATAAGACAAAGAGAGAGAGAGACTAACCGCGTGAAAGGACCAAAAAAGAGACTACAAAAACAGTGTCATCAAAGTCTTGGCCATCTTGTGCAGAAGAATGTTTTTTTGAGTTAAGAATGCTTTTTGCGCCACATTATATAATACAATGCCAATTCCATTTAGGAGTTTTTTTAAATTTTCATATCTTGAATTTTGGTTAGTGGATCAAAGACATTTTTTGGTCTATGGAAGATTGGTCAAAGAAACATGTCTAATACATACAACATTACCATATATATCAAGATTTGATGCATCTTTTTAAATTAATGAATCTCCTGTATTGCAATTTATATTTTGGTTTCATATCAAATAGAGCATAGATTAATCTCTGATAGTGATGACAGTAAAGAGTTGGTACAAATTTATCCACATACGATGTCCACCAAATAATGAATATAAAATATGTGTTTTTCATACAAATTGGTAATTATAGATTGTTTGTGTTGGTGTTTGGTAGTTTTGTTTCAAATTTGAGATCATTTCGAATAGATAGGGGTGGTTTGATCAAAACTAAAGTTGTAAATTCAAAGAATACTTTGTTGAATAACACAAATAAATTATGCCATTCAGATAGAATTTGTGAACAATTTAATAGATAGGCCCAATCTAGATAAAATAAAGTCATGCCAATATGATAAATTTTGCTGAATGATTGAACAAGTTGCCGTGCCAATCAAGTAGAGTTTGTGAGTTATCCAAGAAGAAAGGAAGGGCAATTACAGAACAAAGTTATGCTAATATGGTACGTAGAGTTTGATGAACAATTAAAGAATCATAAAGTCATGCCAATCGAATAGAATTTATGAATAATTTGACAATATAAGTCGAGTTGATACAACATAAAATCTACCAATCTGGTAGAGAAAGACTGTCGTTCATGTTATGCGTAAGTGTGTGTGAGTTTGAAGATCATTCTTAGGACTGCGGGTGTAAAAGTCGAACCGAAAAATCGCACCAAACCAAAAAGTCAAACCAAACCGATTAAAAAATCCGATTAGGTTTGGATTGATTTGGTTTGATATTGAGTAAAAATAACCGAACAAAACCGACATATAAGTATATAATTTTTATATATACTTTTACGAATTTATATAAAATTTTCTTTAAAACATATCTAGAAATATTTGGGATTCTCCTTTGGGATGTAATATTTAATAAAATATGAAGTGCTCCCTTTTTATTAACATTAAATAATTGGTCATATGATCACTTTATTATTTTGACAAGGTGGGTTGCTCTGATGGTAAGCACCCTCCACTTCCAACCAAGAGGTTGTGAGTTCGAGTCACCCCAAGAGCAAGGTGGGGAGTTCTTGGAGGGAAGGATGCCGAGGGTCTATTGGAAACAGCCTCTACCCCAGGGTAGGGGTAAGGTCTGCGTACACACTACCCTCCCCAGACCCCACTAGTGGGATTATACTGGGTTGTTATTGTTGTATTGTTGTTGATCACTTTATTATTAAGTATTATTGAAATGCATCAATCTCTTTGTTCTTCCATATTCATATGTCAGGATATGTTAAATTCGTATATCTTTTTCAAATTTGAAGTGGTATTTTATATTAATTTTTATGTTTAATTATTAAATTCGGTTAATCTTGAAAGTGTACATCAAAGAAAAATTAATGTGAGACGATAAAAAAATAACTATTATGTATTACTAACAATATTCTCCCACAAGAATATTTTAATAGATCGTATGTTTATTATTTTTTACATTTTTTACTAAACATATATTTACTTATAAAAAAATTAATAAAGTAAGATAGAAATAATATTCATGTAATAAAAAAATCTGAAAATCCGACAAAATCGAACCAATCCAAGCCGATATAGTTGGTTTGGTTTGATTTTGAAAGAAATCGAACCAACCCGATCCATGTATATCCCTACTTAGGACATTAAGAAACGGGGATATTATTTAAAAACCAGCCCTTATAGGGCCGTTCCTGTAAATCACAACTAATTTTTCGAGACGTTAATATAAGCCTGTTGTATTGCTTCATTTTGAGTTAGAGGGTTCAAAGCTGTAACGACCCGGCCGGTCGTTTTGGGTATTACAGCCCCGTTCCCCTATTTACTGCCCTATTTTATGCCTTATAGTTTATGACCTATCGGATTAGTTAGTTCGGGTCCGGAGAGATTAAAAAATAAATTGAGACACTTAGTCTCAAAATGGAAAGCTTAAGTTGGAAAAGTCGGCCGGATGTTGATTTATGTGTAAGCGACCTCGGATTTGAAATATGATATTTTCAATAGCTCCGTATGGTACTTTTGGACATAGGTTTCATGTCCGAAAAATTATTTGAAAGTTTGTAGTTAAATTAGGCTTGAAATGGCTAAAATAGAAATTTAAGTTTGGAAGTTTGACCCGGGAGTTAACTTTTTGATGTCGGAGTTAAAATCCGATTCTGGAAATTGGAATAGTTTCGTTATGTCATTTATGACTTGTGTGCAAAATTTAAAGTCATTCCGAATTGATTTGATGTGTTTCGGCACAAGATATAGAATTTGAAAGTTCAAAGTTCATAGATCTTGATTTGAGGGGCGATTCATCGTTTTGATGTTGTTAGGTGTGATTTGAGGCCTCGAGTAGGTCTGTATTATGTTATGGGACTTCTTGGTATGTTCAGATGGGGTCCAGGAGGGTTCGGGCGTGTTTCAGATTGATTTCAGATCATTTTTTTCTTCATGTTGTTATTGATGGTGGCCGTTAGTTCTGGTGTGACCGCACCTGCGGCTTGTTTACGCAGGTGCGATGGTCACAGAAGCGACAAAGGAGTCATAGAAGCGGTCAGGAAGGCTTTGGACAGAGGCTGCAGATGCGGACATGCGGGCGCAGAAGCGCTTGCGCAAGAGCGGCCCAACGTGCGCAGAAGCGCGACCGCATATGCGGTTTGCACGATGCAGAAGCGACCACATTCGCAGATGGGAGCTTCTTCCATAGAAGCGGAGGTCGCACATGCGACTATGCGACCACAGATGCGAAAGACGCTGGGCAGAACCTTTAAGTTCGGGTTTCTCTATTTTTAGCCATTTTCGGATTTTGGAGCTCGGTTTGGGCGATTTGGAGAGGAATATTTTCACACAACTTTGGGTAAGTGTTCTTGATTCCCTTGTGATTATATTACATGAGTTAATCTTTATTTTCGGCGTTAGATTATTGATTTTGTAAGAGAAATCAGAGGAAATTTCTACAATTTCATAAAATAAATTTTCGAGATTTGAACACTTATTCGGAGTCAGATTTGGGTGAAATTAGTATGGTTGAACTCGTAATTGAATGGGTTGTCAGATTTTGTGAGTTTTGTCGAATTCTGAGACATGGACCCCACTGTCAATTTTTCGAGCGGAGTTGGAAATTTTCATAAATTATTAATTTGTTAGCATTGGAGTAAATTGTGATTTATTTGCACGTTATTTCAATAGATACAGATCGTTTGGCTTGAATTGAGGAAATATGAGGTGTTCAGAAGTTGATACGCGCAAAATGGAAATTCTGGAGCATTGTTTAGCTTGCTTGGCATTGAATTCAGCTTGTTCGAGGTAAGTAACTCTTCTAATCTTGGAGCTGATGGTATGAACCCTGACTATACGTGTTATATGTTTGGTGTTGGGGTGACGCACATGCTAGGTAACAGGTGTGTGGGCATGCACCGTATGAATTGTGACTTCGTTATATCTACGGTACTGTGTAGTTACCTGAACTTATCTGAAATCATGAAATCTCTACGTAATAGAGTTATCGAGTTGTGATTCATGTTAGAAGCCATGTCTAGGCTACATGCTTATCCTATTGGGATCCACTGAGGTCATTTCTGCTGTTGAGTTATCTACTTTCATTGCATTATATACTCAGTCATGCACATTCATATGCATATCATATCTCAGTCTCTGTTGCTATTTATTGATACATCATATCATCATTGTGGGCTAGTTCATGTCATTGTGAGCCTGAGAGACTGGAGAGGTTGATGACTGAGTGAGGCCGAGGGCCTGATTTTGAGATATTAATATTATGGCACGCGAGTTGTCCGTGCAGTTTATAGTGCTTGGGCTGAAGGAGCCCCTCCGGAGTCTGCACACACCGCCAGTGAGTGCGGTTGATTTATAGTGAGGGATGGATCTTCCCTGGGCATGGATCTTATCCGAAGCATTTATACCAGGGGATGGATCTTCCCCACGGGCTGGATTGGCCCTACTCAGTACTGAGTGACTGATGATCAGTTGATGTGTATATTCCGGGATGGATCGTCCCTGGGCCGGAATGGCCATATATAGTACTGAGTGATTAAGCATGATGAGTTGAATGTGTGAGACAGTGAGATTGAGTACTCTAAGAGTGTGAGTACATGAGTTCATCTTTGAGATACATTGCATTGACATACACACATGACATACAAACATATAGATGTATTTTTCTCATGCTGTACTGTATCACATCATTCATGACTTCTCACACATATTGGCCTACGGGCATAGTGATGCATTTTTCCATTGGCTATCTGGAAAGAAAAATAAACCATCTTATTTATTGTTGAAAGGATTTTTGAGAGAATTACTGTTTTCAAACTTATGTTTTTGGCAACTTCGGTAAATGACTTGGGATTTTCACTGATACACTTGAAAGGCAGAACTATTTTCAAAAATCATGATTTTTTTAAGCATTTTATCTCCGAGTTACTTCTTGTATTACCTGCTTTACGTTATTATGGATTGTTGTTAGCGATTGTATTGGACGCGATCAACCTTGGTACAAGCTCGTCACTACTTTCAACCTAAGGTTAGGTTTGTTACTTTTTAAGTACATGGGATCGGTTGTACTCGTACTACACTTCTGCACCTTGTGTGCAGATGTTGGCTGTTGATGTTGATGTGTTCGTTGGGAGCTGGATCTGAAGATGTACCTGCATTCCGGTTGTAGCTGCCTCTTGTCCAAGGTAGCCGTAGATTTATAAAAAATTGTTTTATGTACTTTTCAAATATATGATGCATTTACTTTATACCAGCTTTATAAACTCTATTTTTAGAAGCTCATGATTTGTACTACCAGTCCTTGGAGAATGTATAAGATTTATATATTTTCTTTTACTTAATTGTCTTGTTAAATTTCATTGGAATTGGATAGTTGATAACTGGCTTGCCTAGCGGATTGGGTTAGGTGCCATCACGACTAGTTGGATTTTGGGTCGTGACAAAAGTCTAATACCGTAGCATTCTCATTTCCTTTTCCCCTCCCTCGATGTAATAATTTTCTTAAAGAAGAATTAACCTAAATAGTCGCCCCTCTCAAACCTTAAACTAAAAATAGTTGGGAAGCGGATAATCTATATATAGTTCATATATATGTAACGACTCGACCGATCGTTTGGAGCATTTGCACTTCGCTCGGTAGTTTGAGGGCATGAGTAGCTCTGTATATTGTATTATGACTTGTGTGAATCGCCGGTTTGGTTTTCAGGTTATTCAGAATCGATTTGGAAGAATGAATTTCATGATTGAAGTTTTAAGTTGGAAGAGTTGACCAAGTTTGACTTTTTAGTATTTGAGCTTAGATTGGAGTTTTGACGATTCTATTAGGTCCGGATGGTGATTTTGGTCTCGGGCGTATGCTCGGATGTTTAACAGAGAGTTGACTTTGAGGATATTAGATTACGATTGTGGTTCCGAGAATTAAAATAGCTTCGTCACGTCATTTGTGACTTGTTGCAAAATTTGGGTTCATTCCAAGCTGATTTGATATGTTTCGACACGAGTTTTGGAAGTTGAAAGAGTTCAAAGTTCATTAAGTTCGATTCGAGGTGCGATTCTTCATTTTGATGTTGTTATGCATGATTTGAGGCCTCGAGTAAGTTCGTGTTATGATATGGGACTTGTTGGGATGTTCGGACATGGTCCCGAGGGACTCGGGCGTGTTTTGGATCGAATTCGGATCATTTTCCCTTCATTTTGGCATTGCTGGTTCTGCTGAGCATCTGGCTTCCTTGTTCGCGATCGCGTAGAGTTGTTTGATTGCTGGGGAGAAGTTGTTCATCCCATTCACGAGTCTTCAGATGCATTCGCGTAGGTTGCTATAAAGTGAGTATCGCGTTTACAGAAATGTGCACGCGTTCGCGTTGCGATTTGGGCTGAGTTAGGCAGAGGCTAGTTTCTTGTTCGTGTTAGCACTGATTGTGTTGTGATCGCATAGTTCATATGCATGTGGTCATCGCATTCGCATGGATAGTTACACAATCACGTAGAGTAATTGTTGGGAGGCTGTGATGGTTGTTCTTCGCGTTAGCGAAGGTTGATTCGCGATCGCGGAGGGTAATTCTGGGCAGTGTATTTTTTTCTTCCTCGCGATCACGATGGTATTTTCACGATCGCGATTCATTAATTCGCCCAGTGATTATAAAGTACTCTATTTCAGAAGTTTTCATTTTAGCATATTTGGAGCTATGGAGCTTGGATTGAGGCGATTTTCACCACATGGATTGAGGTAAGTGTTCAAGAGAGAAATTGGGGGGTTTTGTCTAAAGTTTTATAGGGTGAATTTTTGAGTTTTGAACATCGATTCGGAGTCGGATTTGAGTGAAACTAGTATGGTTGGACTCGTAATTGAATGGGTTATCGGATTTTGTGAGTTTTGTTAGGTTTCGAGGTACGGGCTTAGATTTGACTTTTTGGTTGACTTCGCAGTTTTGATTAAATATTCGACATTTATCCTTTGGACCTATTTCCTTAAGCATTATTTGATGCTCTTGAGTTGCTTTTGGATAGTTTTGAGCCGATTGGAGGTTGGTACGTGCGGGGTGGTATTTGTGGAGTATCGTTTGGCTTGCTCAGCATTGGATTTGGATTGTTCGAGGTAAGTAATACTTCTAAACTTGGTGATGAGGATAGGAAACCTCGAATTACATGTTATGTGATTGATGTTGAAGTGATGCGCAAGCTAGGTGACGAGCGTGTGGACGTGCACCATGTGAATTGTGATTTAGTCGATTCCATGGAACCGTGTAGCTATCTTATCTGAATATATTTACTGTACTCTATGAGTTAGAGCACTTGAGTTGTGATTCATGTTAGAAATCATGTTTAGGTCATATACCGGTACTACTGGGTCCCACAATGGTCGTTGTTTGTTGTTGAGTTATTTGCTTAATTGCAGTTATGTACTCAGTCACATTCATCTTTACGTATCATATCTCAGTCTCTGTTATCGTATATTGTCACATCTTGTATCACTAATTAAAGCTGCTTAGCATGAGTGTTGTGAGCCCGAGAGACTTGAGAGATTGATGACTAAGCGAGGCCGATGGCCTGTTGTGAGAGATATTTATGGGATCGGACTGCACGCCGCAGCAAGCTTTATTGATTCATGCTAAGATTTGGCTTATTATAGCGCTTAGGCTGGATCGGCCCCTCCGGAGTCTGCATATCCACTGTGGGCACAATTGCTATGGATTTGTGGGCTGGATCTGCCCTGGATTCATTTGCATTGGGCTGGATCTGCCTTGCATTTATTTATGTTTGGGCTGGATCTACCCTAGATTCATTGCTTTGGTTGGATTTGCCCTGGATTTATTTATGTTTAGATTGGATCTGCCCTGTACAGTACTGAGTGACTGAGTATGCTGAGTACTGAGCAAGGTGAGTGAGAATACGAGACAGTGAGATTGATTACTTTGAGAGCGTGAGTACCTAAGTTCATCACTGAGATGCATTGCGTTTGTCATGCGTACTTGAGATACATGCATATAGATGCATTTCCTCATGCTACCCGATTTTGGTGACATTCATGATTTCACTTGCATATTGACATGTAGGTATAGAGATGCACTTTCCTCATGCTATCTGAAAATGAAACATCTTAATTATTGTTGAAAGATTTTTGGGGAAAATTACAGTTTCAGATTTACTCATATCTCTGGTGATTTGGTGAAAACAATTGAGTTTTGCTGACATCTTTGAAAAACATACCTATTTTTCCCGTAATTGTGAACGAATTGAGTATCGTACCTCTGAATTATTTCTTGTACCATTTTTATTATGTTGTTATGAATTGTTGTTGGCTATTGGTGTTGGACTCTGACCCTTATTCTAGCTCATCACTACTTTCAACCTAATGTTAGGTTTGTTACTTATTGAGTGCATATGATCGGTTGTACTCATACTACACTGTTGCACCTTGCGTGTAGATATTGGATGCTAATGTTGCTGCGTACGGTGGGATTTGGATCTGAATCTGGAGATGTACGTGTGTTCCAGTTATGGCTATCACTTGTCCTTAGTAGCATTAGATTCGAATTCTGTTCGTTTACATTTCAAACAGATGTTGTAATTCATTCAGTTCAGTCTTGTAAAAATCTAAATCTTAAAAGCTCATGATTTGTACTACCAGTCCTTGGGAAATTCTTGTATAAAAGCAGTTGTATTATCATTTTTTCTCTTAATAAATCTCATTGAATTGGATAGTTGTTAATTAGCTTACCTAGCGGGTTGGTTTAGGTGTCATCACGACTAGTTAGATTTTGGGTCGTGACAAAATCTATATATGCCGACTAAAAAATGTAAACAATAAATTCGATCAACTATTTGTTTAAAGAAAAGGGTTGAATTTGCCCCTACCAATAATTTGGTGGGCAAGAGGAGTTCATGTGAATTTGCCACTAGGATTCGGTGAAAGTGAAACCCAATATATAGCTAATTGTGTTTTGGCACAAAAGAAATCAATTCTTGACTATTAACCAAGACGAACAAGGTTACCTAACCTTCAAGAATTGTACTGCATTAATATTTGTAAGACATGGAATCATCTCTATTTATGTTATACTTTTGACTCATTCATATAATCTTATCAGTAAAAAAATATCTTATATTTGTCCTTGATTCTAATAACGCCAATCTGAAGTAAATGAGCTTTTCCTTTTTTGCGGGGTTATAAAAAATAAATTGTAAATTTAAACTTTTTTCGCAATATATTTTGACACATAAAACCCACTCGATTAAATAGTAGTAATCAAATTGTATCTTACGGTATTAANGAGTATCGTACCTCTGAATTATTTCTTGTACCATTTTTATTATGTTGTTATGAATTGTTGTTGGCTATTGGTGTTGGACTCTGACCCTTATTCTAGCTCATCACTACTTTCAACCTAATGTTAGGTTTGTTACTTATTGAGTGCATATGATCGGTTGTACTCATACTACACTGTTGCACCTTGCGTGTAGATATTGGATGCTAATGTTGCTGCGTACGGTGGGATTTGGATCTGAATCTGGAGATGTACGTATGTTCCAGTTATGGCTATCACTTGTCCTTAGTAGCATTAGATTCGAATTCTGTTCGTTTACATTTCAAACAGATGTTGTAATTCATTCAGTTCAGTCTTGTAAAAATCTAAATCTTAAAAGCTCATGATTTGTACTACCAGTCCTTGGGAAATTCTTGTATAAAAGCAGTTGTATTATCATTTTTTCTCTTAATAAATCTCATTGAATTGGATAGTTGTTAATTAGCTTACCTAGCGGGTTGGTTTAGGTGTCATCACGACTAGTTAGATTTTGGGTCGTGACAAAATCTATATATGCCGACTAAAAAATGTAAACAATAAATTCGATCAACTATTTGTTTAAAGAAAAGGGTTGAATTTGCCCCTACCAATAATTTGGTGGGCAAGAGGAGTTCATGTGAATTTGCCACTAGGATTCGGTGAAAGTGAAACCCAATATATAGCTAATTGTGTTTTGGCACAAAAGAAATCAATTCTTGACTATTAACCAAGACGAACAAGGTTACCTAACCTTCAAGAATTGTACTGCATTAATATTTGTAAGACATGGAATCATCTCTATTTATGTTATACTTTTGACTCATTCATATAATCTTATCAGTAAAAAAATATCTTATATTTGTCCTTGATTCTAATAACGCCAATCTGAAGTAAATGAGCTTTTCCTTTTTTGCGGGGTTATAAAAAATAAATTGTAAATTTAAACTTTTTTCGCAATATATTTTGACACATAAAACCCACTCGATTAAATAGTAGTAATCAAATTGTATCTTACGGTATTAAATTTTTTTTAAAAATAGACTTGACCATAATCCTTTGATGATGTGAATTGAGTGATAATTTAATGTTAAAGCTG
>AWOL01S0002948.1:0-56165 GCA_000715115.1 Nicotiana otophora
TTTTAGACATAGAGTCTCCACTCCCTAGTCTCCTTTCCAACAGAGGGTCTCAACTCCCTAGTTGATGTTATTTTAGACATAGGGTATCCATTCCCTAGTCTCCTTTCCAACGTTGGGTCTCCACTCCGTAGTTCAAGTTATTTTAGACATAGGGTCTCCACTCTCTGGTCTTCTTTCCAACATAGGTTATCCACTCCCTAGTTGATTGTATTTTTAGACATAGAGTCTCCACTCCCTAGTCTCTTTTCCAACATAGGGTCTTCACTCCCTAGTTGATTTTATTTTAGACATAGGGTCTCCATCCCTAGTCTCTTTTCCAACATATGGGCTCCACTCCATAGTTGATTTTATTTTAGACATTGGGTATCCGCTCTTTAGTCGCCTTTCCAACATAGGGTCTCCAGTCCCTAGTTGATTAACTCTTTAGACATAGGATCTACACTCCCTAGTCGTGTTTTCCTACATAGGGTCTCCACTACCTAGTTTGTATTATTTTAGATAGAGGGTCTCCACTCCCTAGTTAAGTTTATTTTAGACATAGGGTCTCCACTCCCTACTTTATTTTCCAACATACGGTCTCCACTCCACACTCTCTTTTTCAACGTAGGGTCTTCACTCCCTAGTGGATTTTATTTTAGACATGGGGTCTCCACAACCTAGTCTCTTTTCAAACATAGGGTCGCCACTCCATAGTTGATTTTATTTTAGATATAGCGTCTCCACTCCCTAGTCGCCTTTCCAACATAGGGTCTCCACTCCCTAGTTGATTAAATATTTAGACATAGGGTCTACACTCCCTAGTCTTGTTTTCCTACATAGGGTCTCCACTCCCTAGTTTGTATTATTTTAGATATAGGGTGTCCACTCCCTAGTTAATTTTATTTTAGACATAGGGTCTCCACTCCCTACTCTCTTTTCCAACATAGGGTCTCCACTCCATAGCTAATTTTATTTTCGACATATGGTCTCGACTCCCTAGTATCCTTTCCAACATAGGGTCTCTGCTCCCTAGTTGATGTTATTTTAGACATAGGGTCTCCATTCTCTAGTCTCCTTACCAACATAGGGTCTCCAGTCCCTAGTTGATTATATTCTAGACTAAGGGTCTCCACTCCCTAGAATCCTTTCCAATATAGGTCCTCCACTCCCTAGTTGATTTTATTTTAGACATAGGGTCTCCACTCCCTAGTCTCCTTTCCAACATAAGGTCTCCACTCTCTAGTTTATGTTATTTTAGACATAGGGTATCCACTCCCTAGTCTCCTTTCCAACATAAGGTCTCCACTCTCTAGTTTATGTTATTTTAGACATAGGGTCTCCACTCCCTAGTCGCCTTTCTAATATAGGGTCTCCACTCCCTAATATGGTTATTTTAGAAATAGGGTCTCCACTCCCTCGTCTCCTTTCCAGCATAGGGTCTTAACTCCTTAGTTGATTTTATTTTTAGACATAGGGTCTTCACTCCCTCGTCTCTTTTCCAACATTGGGTCTCCACTCCCTAGTTGATTTTCCAACATAGGGTCTCCACTCCCTAGTTGATTTTATTTTAGACATAGGGTCTCCACTTCCTAGTCGCCTTTTCCAACATAGGATCTCCACTCCCTAGTTGATTTTATTTTAGACATAGGGTCTCCACTTCCTAGTCGCCTTTTCCAACATAGGATCTCCACTCCCTAGTTGATTTTATTTTAGACATAGGGTCTCCACTTCCTAGTCGCCTTTTCCAACATAGGATCTCCACTCCCTAGTTGATTTTATTTTAGACATAGTATCTCCACTCCCTAGTCTCCTTTCTAACATAGGGTCTCAACTCCCTAGTTAATGTTATTTTAGACATAGAGTATCCACTCTCTAGTCTCCTTTCTAACATAGGGTCTTCACTCCCTAGTTGATGTTATTTTAAACATAGGGTCTCCACTCTCTGATCTCCTTTCCAACATAAGGTATCCACTCCCTAGTTGATTTTATTTTTAGACATAGGGTCTCTACTCCCTAGTCTCTTTTCCAACATAGGGTCTCCACTCCCTAGTTGATTTTATTTTAGACATAGGGTCTCCACTCCCTAGTCGCCTTTTCCAACATAGGGTCTCCACTCCCTAGTTGATTTTATTTTATAAATAGGGTCTCCTCTCCCTAGTCTCCTTTCCAACATAGGATCTCAACTCCATAGTTAATGTAATTTTAGACATAGGGTATCCACTCCCTAGTCTCTTTTCCAACAAAGGGTCTCCGCTCCTTAGTTGATGTTATTTTAGACATAGGGTCTCCACTCCCTAGTTGATTTTATTTTTAGATATAGGAACTCCACTCCCTAGTCTCTTTTCCAACAAAGGGTCTCCGCTCCTTAGTTGATGTTATTTTAGACATAGGGTCTCCACTCCCTAGTCTCCTTTCCAACACAGGGTCTCCACTCCCTAGTTAATATTATTTTAGACATAGGGTCTCCACTCCCTAGTTGATTTTATTTTTAGATATAGGAACTCCACTCCCTAGTCTCTTTTCCAACTAGGGTCTCTTATCCCTAGTTGAATTTATTTTAGATATAGGTTCTTCACTCCCTAGTCGCCTTTTCCAACATAGAGTCTCCACTACTTAGTTGATTTTATTTTAGTCATAGCGTCTCCACTCCCTAGTCTCTTTTCCAACTAGGGTCTCTTATCCCTAGTTGAATTTATTTTAGATATAGGTTCTTCACTCCCTAGTCGCCTTTTCCAACATAGAGTCTCCACTACTTAGTTGATTTTATTTTAGTCATAGCGTCTCCACTCCCTAGTCTCTTTTCCAACTAGGGTCTCTTATCCCTAGTTGAATTTATTTTAGATATAGGTTCTTCACTCCCTAGTCGCCTTTTCCAACATAGAGTCTCCACTACTTAGTTGATTTTATTTTAGTCATAGCGTCTCCACTCCCTAGTCTCTTTTCCAACTAGGGTCTCTTATCCCTAGTTGAATTTATTTTAGATATAGGTTCTTCACTCCCTAGTCGCCTTTTCCAACATAGAGTCTCCACTACTTAGTTGATTTTATTTTAGTCATAGCGTCTCCACTCCCTAGTCTCCTTTCCAACACAGGGTCTCCACTCCCTAGTCTCCTTTCCAACACAGGGTCTCCACTCCCTAGTCTCCTTTCCAACACAGGGTCTCCACTCCCTAGTCTCCTTTCCAACACAGGGTCTCCACTCCCTAGTTAATATTATTTTAGACATAGGGTCTCCACTCCCTAGTTGATTTTATTTTTAGATATAGGAACTCCACTCCCTAGTCTCTTTTCCAACTAGGGTCTCTTATCCCTAGTTGAATTTATTTTAGATATAGGTTCTTCACTCCCTAGTCGCCTTTTCCAACATAGAGTCTCCACTACTTAGTTGATTTTATTTTAGTCATAGCGTCTCCACTCCCTAGTCTTCTTTTCCAACATAGGGTCTTCACTCCCTAGTTGGTTTTATTTTAGATATATTGTCTCCACTCCCTAATCTTCTTTTCCAACTTAGGGTCTCCTCTCCCTAGTCTCCTTTTCAACATAGGGTATCCACCCCCTAGTTGATTTGATCTTAAATGCAGGGTACACCACTCTGTGATATCTTTGTCAATATATGGTATCCCATTCCCTGGCTACATTTTCCCAACATAAGGTGCACCAATCCTTAGCTGAGACATCCTTTTAACAATAGAGGAATACCATCCAAAAAAAAACAGCATGACGTTTTCGGGGTACACCACTCCCGACCTTTTATTGCTTTCAATAAAGAAGTAGCTTAGAATTTTATTACAATAACTCATAAAATTTTCCTAGTGCAAGCTGGGGGAGAAACTTTTCGTTTGTTTGTTTGTTTTGGTGTCAGAGTAGGTTTTACCTCGGGGCACAGGGTTCGAGATGGCCAAAAGAAGAAGTCTCGATTCAGAATAAAAGAAAAGAAAAAATAAGTGAATCCAAAATGCAAAAGCAGTTGAAAAGATATGGAATGCTCAAGACATAACTGAAGCCACGAGCATTGGAGTCCCGTTTTTATTAGAAGAAGCTATAGAACAATGAACTAGAACCTACAACTAGCGAACATCAAGGTTTATATAAGAGTCTGCATGAAGAACTAGTCAAGACTCAAGGTCAAGTTTCAGAAGACTTATAGATAGGAATCTTGTAACTCATAACTGATAGGCTTGTTTAGTTTCTTTTTTATTTTGATATAATAGCAGGACAACGAACCGGAGCCTCTACAGAACCTCACCCGACTCCTCAACTCATCATTCTACCATTCTCATTGAACTACACGCGACTTGATTCCCCTATAACCCGGGATATGTAGGCTGTCCAAAATCAGGACTCGGTTGTACCCTATATTTTATTTCTTTTCCTTTTGAATAATGGTTTGGTCAAAAATTAGTCACATGGCTCACCTAGTCTTTGCGTGAAAACTCTTCATGTTTCCAAGCAAAGAGGGGCAGCTGTGAGCACCTAATTGTTGACTATATTTGAATTTTTATCACCTTCTACTATGTAAATATTTTAAAAACTTTAATATATATATTTTTAGCTTTGTTACATCTTTTTTATATAGGGTAAAAATTAATAATAATTAAAAAGGTCAACTATTACTATTAGTATTATTTTATTTTATTTTTATCTTTATTTTAAAATAAAATGAATTAAAAAACCAAAGAAATTAAAAACAAATTCAAATTTCGGATGGGAATTAAAAAAATAGGAAATGTAGAAATATAGAATTAAAAAGTAAAAGTAAAAGTAAAATTAGGTGGAAATTGTTTAATAAAAAAGTAAAAGAAAGTGAAAAATTAAAAAAACATAAAAGAAAAATAATGTGAAAATTTAAAAAAAATGAAAAGTAAAAGAAAGTTGGAATTAGAAAATAAAATAAAAGGTAGCTGAAATTCTAAAAAAACAAAGTAAAAGAAAGTGGAAATTAAAAAAAAAGAAAAGTAAAATAAGTGGAAAATAAAAAAAGAAAAGTAAAAAAGATGGGAATTTAAATATAATAAAAGTAAAAAAAGTGAGAAATTAAAAAATAAAATTAAAGGAAAGTGGGAAATTATTTGTTTTAAAAAAGAAGAAAAATGGGAAGTGGGAAATGTATTAATTAAAAAAATAATAAAATAATTTTAAAAAGTCTGAAAAATTTCGAAACATTTTCTATAAATAGAAGAGAAATGTGAGGAGAAAAAGAGGGAGAGAAGGATAAAAAAAACAAAGATAGGACAGAATGGAGAGAATTTGTTTTCTTCTTCTACGCTAAGGGAATTTCTACTCGTGTCATTCTTTCTTCCTCTTTGTTCCGAAAAATCCAGCAATTCATCACCTCGTTTAAGACTCTAAAATACCCCAAAATCCAGCTTCAAAGCACCCAAAATAAGCCCCAAAAAATACTGTCAAAAGCCAACGCCGAAGTGAAGTCGCGTTAGAGTTCCGTCGATTGAGGTGCCGGTTAAGCGCTGGTTTTGGATTTTTGCTGTTTTGGAGCTTCTCTTTAACTGTACCTGCTGAAAATTTTAGCAATAAAGGTTCGTCCTCTCTTTAAACTTCTATTTGAATTTATCATGTTGCATGTTTATTTGTTAGAATAGAGTCTGCTAGATTACATTGATATAAATGCTCATAAGTTTGATTATTTGCGTAATATCTCTGATTAGTTGTTTGAGGTGTATTAAGTTGTATTCTGTCTTAGTTTAGTTTGTTAGTTTATAATTAATTTCTAAGTGGGTCATATGATTTGTTTGCAAATTAATTTTAGGCATCATTAGTGAGTAATGTTAAATGACTCACGTTTTGGGCTCAAGGCAAGAAGAATAATTAATTTATTGGCATGTTCCCAATAAATATATAAGCTAGCTCTCCTTTATAAATTAATATAATTTTAAATGACTTCCATAATACCTATGACATTCACAATAACCTCCCTAATTTAATAGCTTCACAAATAATCTCAAAGTAGTTTAGCAAAATTAACTCATGAAAATCATAACTTGCTTTAGGCGTGATTAATTTTAAATCATTATAACTATGGATACAGCTCTGGTGGCATAGTCATGATACATAACCCCAACTTTGAGTGCGCGTTTTACGTGACTCGATCTTACAACTTCAAATTAATTAATAATAATAATCATGTTGCAAGTCACGGGTACGTTTCACGTGGTGCGGTTTGCAATGTGTATAAAACAACGAGTGCGCAACATTGCGACTTGTTCAAATAAATTTCATAAATATTAAAAGCGGTTAAAAAGTAAAAATGCACAATAGGTTTTAAATGTATAATAAATCAGAAAATTGGGCCAATTATTAATTGTTAAGTGACCGTGCTAAAACCACGGAACTCGAAAGTGCCTCACACCTTCTCCCGGGTAAACAGAATTCCTTACCCGGTCTTTTATGTTCGCGGACCTTAAAAATAGAGTCAATTTCCTCGATTTGGGATTTTAAAATATACTGGTGACTTGGGACTCCATAACAAATATTCCAAGTGGCGACTCTAAAATTAGATAAATAATCCCATTTTGAATAATATCACTTTAATTGAAAAAACTCCCATATCCCTTATCCTAAAAAAGGAGGTGTGCCAGTATCCGCATCCCCGGGTGTAGTAGATGGTTCCACCGATGGCTCGACATTTTTCCTAGCTTGGTCTTCGGCATCATCGCCTTCCGATTCTTCTTCAGTTTTCGAAAACTCGGAACCGAAATCAGAAGAACCTGGAGCGTCAGACTGCGCCGGGAGTCCATTATTTGCAGCCAACTCAAGCTCTTAGGCCTTAGCAATTTCGGAATCAATGTCAATGATACAAGTCTTGTCCTCTTACAAGATTTTTCTCCTCATGCTATACATGGAATAAGTTTTTTCAACAATGAGGGAAGCCGCTCGGCGCTTGAATTCTTCTTTGAGCTGAGTAACTTCGGCAGAAAGGTTTTCCCGGTCGGACCTAGTAGATTTGAGACTGACGTCGAGCTCACGGACAGTTGAACTAAAGAGCCTATTATGCTCGATAGTTTTCCTGTATTTCTCTTCTAGCTGGGCATATTTTTGCCACCACATCAGCAAGCTCTTCACTTTTGGAGTTTATGGCTGCCTCCAAGTTAATCACTCTTTCAGCGGAGGCAAACTCATGATCGATTGCAGCAAGAACGGCATTCTGGATTTCTGCCCATTTAACCTTAGCTTCATCAAATCTAGTCCTCAGCGGCCCAATTTCATGGCTAAAGGTTAACAATTCCTGCTCACTTTGCTACAAACGAGCCTCCAAAACAACGGCCTCGGTAGCCTTGGTTTCTAGTTCCATGGGGCAGAGAACAGTCTGGTCTCGTTCCACCAAAGGTTGATCCCGTTCAAAAGTAAGTTCTTCCTTCTCACGAATCAGCTTTTGAAGGCTCTCAGAAGCAAGAAAGTTGACCTACAAAACAAGAAGAGGTAAAACTTAGAGTACATTTGCTCAAAAGTAGAAGAAATAATAACATAAGAAGAAAGGAACGTAACGCTGTGGCGTTATGCATAGCATTGTTCAACAAATACTCCTACGAGAGTGTCTGAATTTTCTCCCAGTCTTTTTCTGAAGCCAAAGGCTTCAGATAGTTAGCAAGCTCCACCGGACTCAAAAGCAAGTTGCACCCGGTGGAGACCGAAAAGGGTAACACTCCTCCTCCTTTGTGGATCTTCAGAAGGGGCAGCATAATTTTGCCTCAAATTCCCATGAACTAGGGACTGTGGAGGAGGGACACCTTCTTCATGGTCAGGTGCGGCCGATAGAGATGATGTAGCAACCGCTGTTAGAAGAGTGGCTGAAGATGGAAATGATGTAGTAGTTGCTGGTGGTGGTGAAGGTGGAGATGAAGATGATGGAGTTGAAGAGTGAGAAGCAGCTGCATCAAATGTTATGCTGGTTGTTTGATGCTTGCCAACCAAAGACGGTACGGACCCGGTACTCAGCCCTGCGGTACCGGTTACAACAATTGCAGTCCGGAAGCAGGAGTTAACATATTCAACTAAATCAGATTCTCCCCAAAGTGCTGAGACATCATCGTCAGTTGGTGCAATTGTCTCAACAGGTCGAGCATCCTGTTGAGATGATGAGGATCGTATCCTTCTATGTAAAGAAGCTCCCTCATCACTAGCTTTTTCATCATCATCGATCATCACAATGTCTATGACCGGCCCGGAAGGAGGACTAGTCACCATCGCCACCGGAGATGACTCGGGGGGATCAACCTTTGCTCTCTTATTCTTTTCCTCGACCACAAAGGAACGTCTTCTCTTTGGTTGCTTGTTCTTTGGACGGGGAGTTTGTGAAGAAATGTCTGTGCCCGAAGTAGGCTCGTAAATGCCTGTTCGAGTAAGTGCCTCCTGAAGCAGCCTCGCCGCATCAGCAGGGTCAACCAAAACATCCTCCTCGGGAATATCAACTGAGCCCGCAGGTAGACATATTTTCATGAAAAAGTCAGAAGGGTTCAACCAAGTTCTTCAGATACAAAAAATGGAAACAAGGTAATTTAAAGTTACCATGATTTTTGGCCTTCCACCCGTATTTAAGGGACAGCTCTTTCCACAAATGAGTTTCGAGCGTTGTGATGTCCAAGATTTTCTGAACCCACCGGTTCAAGCCTTCTATCGCTGGTAGGATCTATCGAGTCACTGCAACAAATGAAGGTTGAAGGATCAATACGAGCATGAAAAAATATTTAGTAGGAAAAAGTTTATTAAAGGGAACTTACGAAAGCGGATCCAAGTGACCGGAAAGGATGAAGCCGTTGTTAGAATAATGCCACTGGTGGTAACTGCAACGAACCGTTCCATCCTCCCACTGTCATTGTCATCATCCATGCTAGATAGTAAATCATGATGGCCATGCTTGCAAAGGTTTATCATTCCCCTGCGGAAGATTTTGAGGGAATAGAGATTCATCATATGAGCTAGGGTTAGCTACTCTCTAGTTTTTTGGCACAAACGCCGAAGGCAGGCGATCGTCCTCCATACTGAAGGACTTACCTGTGCCAAGCACACCTATTAGCAAAGGCAAAACTCTGCAATTATGGAATCAAGCTCTCTGCTCAAAGAAAACGCACCCAAAGTAAAGGGATGCGTGAAGAAATATGTAAATCCTTCTTTGGGAAGGGTCACTCTCTCCGATAAATCAGGAGCAATAATATCTAACTCAGGGCAGCGGCAGTCCTCCTTCACTGCTGGAATACTGGAAGGGCGAATGGAAGAAGGGTATCTACTAACAGCCCATGTACGAGGGTTAGCAATAGGAAATTTCTCTTCAAAATCCTTCGAAGTAGTAAGCCTTCTTGGGATGATGGAACCCACTGTTGGAAAAATAGAATCTCGGTTTTGTTCTTGCCCTTTGAAGAACTAGAACATTTTGAAGAGGAGGCCATTGGAATAGAAGGAAGCAAAATTTCTGGTTCAAAGAAGATCAGAGAAAAGTTTGGAAATAAACATGCAAGCTAGAAGTTTGAGAAATTATGAAGTACATAAGAGGATGATGATGCGTATAACTAAAATTTTGGCGGCTAACGTCATGTCCATGATTACCTCTATAATCGGCAAAAAGCTATGCTGAATCGTGGGATGACGTTTGTTCAGGGCATTAAATGCGGAGAGACGTGCGTGTAACGACCCGACCGGTCGTTTTGGGCTCTAGTATGTCGTTCAGTAGTTTGAGGCTATGAGCAACTTCACTTCAGGTATTATAACTTGTACACGTGGTCGAAATTGAAATTTCGGAAGTTCAGAATTGATTTGAAAAGAAAATTCTCATTTCGGAAGCTTTAAGTTGAAAGAATTGACTAAGGTTGGCTTTTTGAGTAAACGATCCTGAAATCGGGATTTGAAGGTTCCAACAAGTTCGTATGATGAATTAATGCTTGGGCGTATGTCCGGATCGGGTTTTTGGATGACTCGAGAGCGTTTCAGCGCTTATTGTGGAAGTTGACATTTTTGGAAGAATTTAATAAATTTAGGTTGAAGTGCATTTCAATGTTATCAATGACCGTTTGGGATTTCGCATCTGGAAATAGCTCCGTATGGAGATTCTAGTATTGGGAGAGCGTTCGGAAGTGGATTCGGAGGTCCATAGGTTATTTTGGATTCATTTGGCTAAAGCTAGAAATTTGAAGGTTTTTGAGAAGTTTGACCGGAAGTGAACTTTTTGATATCGGGATCAGAATCCGATTCCGGAAGTTGGAGTAGGTCCGTAATGTATATTATACTTGTGTCCACAATTTGAGGACAATCGGACGTGATTTGATAGGTTTTGGCATCGATTGTAGAAGTTAAAGTTTCAAAGTTCATTAAGTTTGAATTGGGGTGCGATTCATGATTTCGATGGTGTTTGATGTGATTTGAAGGCTCGACTAAGTTCGTAATATGTTTTGGGATGTGTTGGAATTGGTTGAGGTCCCGAGGGCCTCAGGTGTGTCTCGGATCGAGTTCGGACGAATATTGGACTTTGAGGAATTGTTGGTTTCTCGGCATCTGGTTTGCTATTCCGCGATAACGAAAAAAGGGCCGCGATCGCGAAGGGTTAAGTGAACTGGTGGGATTTTTAATCTATGCGATCGCGTATAGTAGTTCGCGTTCGCGGAGGGTTGAGCTGGAGGTTCTTCGCGTTCGCGTCAGGACCATCGCGAACGCGTTGTATTAATGGGGCTGGCCCGTTTGGTGAAGGTTGTTCTATGCGATCACATAGAAGGGTTCGCGATCGCGAAAGAGGAAGGGACTGAGCTGTGCGATCGCGTTCTAGGCATCGCGTTCACAAAAGAGAAGCTTTTGGGCAGCTGTTGATTGGCCTTCGCAATTGCGAGTAGATTTCCGCGATCGCGAAGGGGAAAAACCTGGGCACTGTTCTTTTAAAATCGAGGTTTTGGCTCATTTGCACTTCATTTCCTCCATGGGAGCCGGTCTTAGAGCGATTTTGGAGCTCCATCTTCATCATCTATGTCAAGGTAAGTGATTCCCACCTATTGCAAGTTAAATACATGGTTTATATAAGGATTTAGACGTGAAAATTTGTACAAATTTGGAATTTTGTAGAAAAACCTAGAAATTGGTATTTTTGGAATTTGACCACGCATTTGGGTAAGGAATTGAGAACAAATTATATATTTGAGTTCGTAATGCTATGGGTAATGTTTATCTTCGAAAATTTTAGGAATTTGGGCATATGGGTCCGAGGGTGATTT
Organism: Nicotiana otophora; assembly: GCA_000715115.1. Lineage (NCBI taxonomy): Eukaryota > Viridiplantae > Streptophyta > Magnoliopsida > Solanales > Solanaceae > Nicotiana > Nicotiana otophora. The sequence continues at coordinate 11,183 of AWOL01S0002948.1, forward strand.
TTTCGATTTTTCGAGCGGAGTTGGAAATTGTAGTAAATTGAATTGTTATGAGTATTAGAGTACATTTGCATTGGTTTGCACATTGTTTGGCTAGTTTTGGAGCGTTGGGCATCGGTTTGAGGTGTTAGAGCGGCGTTGGAGCCGGTTATGGAATTTCGGAGCGAGGTAAGTCTCCTTTCAAGCCTTATAAGAGGGAATTAACCCCATAGGCGAACTAAATTATTGTGTGCTTCTATTTGTGGGGGCTACATACGCACGAGGTGACGAGAGTCCGTGTGTAGCTACTAGTTATGCCTGTGTTCGGGTAGTTTTAGGCCCACATCATGCCTTGTTGATATTGTTATTGATTTATGTTTATTGTCTGCATCGAGAGGGAGCGAGATTGAGTTTGCTTATTAAATGTTTTGAAAGAAATTGAAATTTAAGAACTTAAGATTTAAAAGGTTTCATTTGAACTTCGTAATTTCGAAAAGGATTGAGTAATGCTATAATAGCTTAAGAAATCTATGTGTAACCGCGTCGCATGTATGTTTCGCGAGCGGGGTAATTTTCTTAAAAGGCTACAAGTTGAATATCCCATGTTTTGAAAAGAATCAAGAAAGAGTTATTATTTTAATATTAAATTTATATTTGACCACGTTGCAAGTATGATCCGCGAGCGGGGAGATTCCTTAAATTTATATTTGACCGCGTCGCACGTATGATTCGCGAGCGGGGTATTTCCTTCTACCACTCTTATGGGATCGGTCCGTTCTCCCCCACAGGATTTATGTACCACACTCTCATGGGAGCGGGTCGTTCGCCTCAGTAGATTAATAGATGTATCTATGGTTCACATCGTTCGACCCTCGACAGTGCACAGTTTACTTTTATGTTGGATCGGGTCGTACGCCTCGGCATTTCCTATATATATATATATATTATCCTCATGGAATCGGGCGTAACGTTTAGCAAGAAGCCAGTGTATCTGAGGGTTTTTCCCTGATTTGGATTATGACAACCTCTTTGATGAAATCCACTATATCTATACATATACTCCGATTACGGAGGGGACTTGCTAAATGAGAGCTTGAGTAAATTGTAAAGAGGAGAATTGTACTACGTATTTTATACTTGTTTGTTTCATATATTTACTTAGTCTCATATTCATTCACTTCTTTACTGTACCTGATATTATTGGACCACTAGTAAGTGTCAAAGTCGACCCCTCGTTACTACATCTTCGGGGTTAGGCGGGATACTTACTGGGTACGCGTTGATTTACGTATTCATGCTACACTTGCTGCATATTTTTGTGCAGGTACACATATGTTTAGTGGCCGTGTGGGCGCAGAGGCGCGATTATGGTGGGGACTTAGGTGAGCTGCATTCTATACGACGCACCGCAGCCAGCAGAGTTTCCTTTAGAGTATTGTATTTTCTATCCTGTCCAAGTTGTATTCTGAACAATTATTGTATTTTATTTTAAATTTCTAGAAAAGGCTCATGCACTTGTAACACCGGGTTCTGGGATGATTATGGGATGTTCACTATTGAAATTGGAAAACGTTGTTATTTATTCTGTAAATTCATCTTTTACTAAATAAATTGAAGTAAATTTACGATTTCAAAAATATTAAAATGAGGATTTAATTAAGTATTTATTGTTGGCTTGCCTGACAGTGGAGTCTGGTGCCATCACGACCTTTATGGATTTTGGGTCGTGACAACATGGTATCAGAGTACTAGGTTCACTTAGGTCTCACGAGTCATAAGCGAGTCTAGTAGAGTCTTGCAGATTGGTGCGAAGACGTATGTACTTATCTTCGAGAGGCTATAGGACTGTTAGGAGCACTTCCCTTCTTGATTCCTCATCGTGCGATTTGATTCCTTTGAGGCTTATGCCTTCATTTCCTTCCCATTCAATCTTATGCGACGTGAAGTGCTTGCTATCGATCGGGAATTGAGGAATTGTAATGGTACTACAGATATGGTGTGGGATGTTTCTCCCTACGTTGCTGATTGGGCTATTGTCATCGCCTTGTGGAAGGATATTCTATCATTTCAGCTCAGTAGCTATACTTTTGGGAGCTTTGAGACTATGCACAGGTTTCTATGATGCTCATAAGTTGTAATCGCACGGTATTGATGTGATGGTAGGATGCTTGCCTATGTGTCGGGGCAGTGAATGACTTGGAATGAGGTTTACTCAGTGCATGGTTCCGAGATTCAGTATCTCATTTCCGGCGGAGGAAAAGCAATTGGCCTATGAATGTCCAGATTTGGGTTGATGAAGTAACGAGGCTTGGTATTTTCGAGCATAGTAGAGTTCTCAAACTGTGAAATGGTGCTTGAGATGCGGTTGTCAGAGATAACAGAGTGTAGCTATTTTGGAATCGAATTAGTTCTGCTAGTATTGATGGCTCAAGGAAGATGACCTTCGAAAAGGTTAAAGTCGGTAGCGATCGATGGGTTCAAGTGCTACAGAGGTAGATTTTGATTTAAGGAAACAACTGGGCAATGAAGGATGAGGAAGAACGTGTGGGAAGTGTTTTGTCGTGGCTAAGTTTCCAGAAGGCCAAGTGTGAGTAGCAGAAATCAGTAGTTGCTTAAAGGAGAGGGTTTGACCAAAGTGGGAGAGTGGCAGAGTAGCATATGGGTTACTAATTTTGTAGTAATTGTACCTAGTACAGCGGCATTGGATGATGTCAGCATGGAGTTTCCACAGGCGGGTTATCTTTTGTGAGCAGGTTAGCGGTCGCGTGGTGTTGACGAAGCTCCTACGGAGAATTTCTACGGACTATCCAGGAAGAGGTCGAATATGTGCATGTGGCTAGTGATTCAGAGTGTTCGTGAAGTGTTTAACAAAAAGGTTTCGAGGAATTTGGCGGGTTGGTTGTGCAAGATTAGGTCAATGATGGAGAAAGAATCTTGGTGGGTTCCAGAGTTATGTAATAGGTGACTTTAAGCTAAGTGGGAGATTTCCCCGCCTACGGTTGGATTGCATGGTCATCCATTTGTGCGATTTCTGGTGATCGGCATATTAGTGGGTTATTACAACTAAGGGAAGAGAATATCAGTGGTAATCCGAGCAAAGGACTTGAGGAATATGTGCTATATTTGGGCCTTATCAATTCATGTTCAGTTTCGGCAAGACTTAGAGTTTCTGCTTCTGGAGGGAGTAATGTACAAGGGAAAAGAATTTAGCTGGGTGCTTTTCAGATAGGGTGTTCACGTGCTAGCAGAGGCACTAGAGTTTGGCTTATATTCGGGGCCAAGTCAGAGTGGGTGACTCTCAACAGTGGTCCTAGTGGGTTCAAGAATTTGAGTGCAGTGTCTAAGGACTTGGAACTAAGGACTTGGAATGTTCTATGTTATCATTGAGTATGCGGCGCAGTATTGGAGGAAGGGAAGAAGTAGCTTCGGATCCATCAAGGAATTTCCAGAATGGGTGTACCAGTTGAAGATGCGAATATGCGCACAAGGTGGGTATGGGATGGTTCGTAGGTTTGGGACAACGTGGTCTCGTGAAATAATGTCACTCAGGATGAGTGCGGATTTAGGTTCGTGATGTAATGAATGAAGCTATTATTATTTCTAAGGCAAGTTAAGGATAAATTGGAAAAAGACGGGTCGTCTAACGATGGTTGAATTGGCATGATGGTGGCAATGATCTGTTCCTTCAGCGCATTGAGTTATGCATGTGATTTGTGGCAGTACGTGCGAGGCTTTACGGCCGCCGTAATTGATTTTATTTGGAGGAATTCAAGTATTATGGCATGTTATGTGTGGATGGATCCTGGAAGAGTTATGGTGGTTTAGACCACTACTTGAGATTGGTATTTTCTACGGATATGAGAATTCAGTCATGTGTTGCAATGGTTCTCTTGAAATGAGTTAAGTAAAAGGTTTCTGTGTGATGAAGTGTTTACCCTATTAGTAGTTCGGAAGTTAAGATGAAATTCTTGTACTCTTGCGCATTGGCATGACTAAGTGCAGTGATTGGCATGAGATTTGGAGGTTGAGGATCAAGGTTACAGTTTGGTGTCGACAAGAATGTCAAGAGCTTGGATGAGCGGGAAAGGATTCAGATGGTTAGAGTAAGCTGGTATTGTCTTTAGCGTCACCTGAGATCGGTGTCCTATGTAAGAGGCTTTGAGTAGTGAATTCGAATTTTGATTTGCTTTACAGCATTTGTGCGGCCGGTGGTATGGATGTGCAAACTTGTTATCTGGTGCGGAAGGTCGTGGGAGCACGTCCCACGGGGAGAATGTATAAGTGTGACATATAGTCACTTGATTGATCGAAGATTGGAGCCAAGTATGGGGATTGCGGTACTACTGTTCATGTGAGAATTTATACCTGGAGGGCGCTCGGTTCATTTGGTTGTGGACTGTGGAAGTTTGTTCCGGTTACGATGGTTATTCTCGTGTGTTATGGGAAAAAGGGTTATTATGGATCCTTGAAAGGTTATTAGCCTAGTACGGTGCGATCAGAATTGGCTTGAGGTCTATGGATGGATTTAAATGTGAATGTGGGCTCTATGTCAGGCCAGATGTGTTCATTTCAGCATAGCGCTCCTTATGGAGGAGTATTCGGACGTTGGATGTTATTTCGTCGTCGGCTATTTCATGTAATAACTATATTGTGCTGTGTGAGTTGTGAAACAGCTTGATAAATTTCCTATGTGTTGAGGTTCCGTGTAGCGATGGTGTTATGTGAGCGGGATGGCTCTCGAGATTCAGATCATATATCGCACCTTAGTTGTGCTTGAGTTTTGTAGCGTATGGTACTGTTTGTCCTCCCAGGGATGGCATTATGCACTTAGCATGCTTGTGGCCGATATTCGGGTATTTTGTAGTACTGAGCATTCTAGCTCGGTAAGTATTTCCTTATAGATTTTATGTGTGGATCGGGTGGCACGCCGCCACGGGTATGTTATTTGGATCGAGTTGCGCACCGCAACAGTGTGATGTTGAGTACAGTCCCTTATATTCTATTTTGCGTGTTTTGTGTCCCTTTTTCTGAGGAAGGTTCATGACACCTTTTTGATTGTCTAATTAGTTACGTGGGTTGAGTAGTCCTTTCCAGAGTTTATTTTCCTTATGTATCACGTTCGAGTTGGTAGCTTGTCGGCACATTGTGGCATCACATGAGACTTTTGATCATGTCTGAGGTGGCTTATTGCCTGAGTAGCTTGTACTGGTGAGACGAGATTTTTGGATCCGGGATCAGTGCGATCGGATTATGTGAAGCATATTAAAGAGAAAATACCATTATTTGGTTCATAATGAGATGATAATTCTAGTCAAAAGGAGAGGTTCAATGGTTTGTTGACTTGGCAGTTGGTTATGAATTTCTACACATCTCTTCCGTCGTGGCGGTATTGCCAGAGTTCAAACAGGACTTATATAAGTCATGAGGTGTATTGTGAGCATCGGATTCGTGAGATTTCGTCTATTATGATCAGAGAATGTTATTATGGTCATGTGAATGTTGCGGTGCATGGTGTGAATTCAGCAAAGGTATGCAGTCATGTTCTGGTACATCCCGTGGTGATGGATACGATGTTCGTATGTGGGAAGCCGGCCTGGCAGAGAATTCCGGATGTTGGAACTGGGCTCTAAGGCTTATTTGCCTAAATAAAAGAGAATATCTTCAGATTTGATCGAGCAATTATGCTCAACTGTATTGTGGTAGCACGGTTAGGTGCACGAGGTGTTAAATAGTGATTTTGGACAACTCCAGCGTAGTTCTTAGCACGTTCGAAGACGAACGTATGTTTAAGTGGGAGAGAATGTAATGACCCGACCGGTCGCTTTGGAATCTAGCGCGTTGTTCAGCAGTTTGAGGCCATGAGCAACTTCACTTCAGGTATTATGACTTGTACGCATGATCGGAATTGAAATTTCGGAAGTTCAGAGTTCATTTGAAAAGAAATTCTCATTTCGGAAGGTTTAAGTTGGAAGAATTGACTAAGGTTGGATTTTTGAGTAAACGATCTCGGAATCGGGATTTGAAGGTTCCAACAGGTTCGTATGATGAATTCGGACTTAGGCGTATGTCCGGATCAGGTTTTTGGATGACCCGGGAGCGTTTCGGTGCCTATTGTGGAAGTTGGAATTTTTGGAATAATTTCATAAATTTGGGTTGAAGTGCATTTCAATGTTATCAATGTCCGTTTCAGATTCCGAGTTTGGAAATAGATCCGCATGGGGATTCTAGTATTGGGAGCGCTTCTGGAAGTGGATTCGGAGGTCCGTAGGTCATTTTGGAGTCATTTGGCTAAAGCTAGAAATTTGAAGGTTTTTGAGAAGTTTGACCGGAAGTGGACTTTTTAATATCGGGGTCAGAATTCGATTCCGGAAGTTGGAGTATGTCCGTAATGTCAATTATGTCTTGTGTGCAAAATTTAAGGACAATCGGACGTGATTCAATAGGTTTCGACATCGATTGTAGAAGTTGAAGTTTCAAAGTTCATTAAGTTTGAATTGGGGTGCGATTCAGAATTTTGATGTTGTTTGATTTGATTTGAAGGCTCCACTAAGTTCATAATATGTTTTGGGACGTGATTGGTTGAGGTCCCGAGGGCCTCGGGTGTGTCTCGGATCGAGTTCGGACGGATATTGGACTTTGAGGAATTGCTGGTTTCTGGGCATCTGGTTTCCTCTTCCGCGATCGCGAAGAAAGGACCGCGATCGCGAAGGGTTAAGTGGACTGGTGGGATTTTTACTCTACATGATCGCATATAGTAGTTCGTGTTCGCGGAGGGTCGAGCTGGAGGTTCTTCGCGTTCGCGCTCGCGTTCGCGTCAGGGCCATCACGAACGCATTGTGTTAATGGGGCTGGCCCGTTTGGTGAAGGTTGTTCTATGCGATCGCATAGCAGGTTCGCTATCACGAAAGAGGAAGGGGCTGAGCAGTGTGATCGCGTTCTGGGCATCACGTTCGCGAAAGAGAAGCTTTTAGGCAGCTGTGAATTGGCCTTCGCGATCGCGAGTGGATTTCCGCGATCGCGAAGGGGAAAGACTTGGGCAGTGTTCTTTTAAAATCGAGGTTTTGGCACATTTGCACTTCATTTCCTCCATGGGAGCCGGTCTTGGAGCTATTTTGGAGCTCCATCTTCATCATCTATGTTAAGGTAAGTGATTCCCACCTATTGCAAGTTAAATACATGGTTTATATAAGGATTTAGACATGAAAATTTGTAGAAATTTGGAATTTCGAAGAAAAACCTAGAAATTGGTATTTTTTGAATTTGGCCACGAATTTGGGAAAGGAATTGAGAATAAATTATATATTTGAGTTCGTAATGCTATGGGTAATGTTTATCTTCGAAAATTTTCGGAATCTGGGCATGTGGGTCCGAGGGTGATTTTACCGATTTTTCGAGCGGAGTTGAAAATTGTAGTAAATTGAATTGTTATGAGTATTAGAGTATATTTTCATTGGTTTGCACATTGTTTGGCTAGTTTTGGAGCGTTGGGCATCGGTTTGAGGTGTTAGAGTGGCGTTGGAGCCGGTTATGGAATTTCAGAGCGAGGTAAGTCTCCTTTCTAGCCTTATAAGAGGGAATTAACCCCATAGGAGAACTAAATTATTGTGTGCTTCTATTTGTGGGGGCTACGTACGCACGAGGTGACGAGAGTCTGTGCGTAGCTACTAGCTATGCCTCTGTCCGGGTAGCTTTAGGCTCACATCATGCCTTGTTGATATTATTATTGATTTATGTTTATTGTCTGCCTCGAGAGGGAGAGAGATTGAGTTTGCTTATTAAATGTTTTGAAAGGAATTGAAATTTAAGAACTTAAGATTTAAAAGGTTTCATTTGAACTTCGTAATTTCGAAAAGGATTGAGTAATGCTATAATAGCTTAAGAAATCTATGTGTAACCGTCGCATGTATGTTTCGCGAGCGGGATAATTTTCTTAAAAGGCTACAAGCTGAATTTTCCATACTTTGAAAAGAATCAAGAAATAGTTATCATTTTAATGTTAAATTTATATTTGACCGCGTCCCAAGTATGATCCATGAGCGGGGAGATTCCTTAAATTTATATTTGACCGCGTCGCACGTATGATTCGCGAGCGAGGTATTTCCTTCTACCACTCTTATGGGATCAGGTCGTTCGCCTCGGCAGGATTTATGTACCACACTCTCATAGGAGCGGGCCGTTTGCCTCGGCAGGTTAATAAATGCATATATGGTTCGCGCCGTTCGACCCTCGGCAGTGCATAACTTACTTTTATGTTGGATCGGACTGTACGCCTTGGCATTTCCTATATATATATATATATATTATCCTCATGGAATCGTGCGTAGCGTTTGGCAAGAAGCCAGTGTATCTGAGGGTTTTTCCCTGATTTGGATTATGACAACCTTTTTGATGAAATCCACTATATCTATACATATGCTCCGGTTACGGAGGGGACTTGCTTGTTGAGAGCTTGAGTAAATTTTAAAGAGGAAAATTGTACTACGTATTTTATACTTGTTTGTTTCATATATTTACTCCGTCTCATATTCATTCACTTCTTTACTATACCTGATATTATTGGGCCACTAGTAAGTGTTGAAGTCGACCCCTCGTCACTACGTCTTCGGGGTTAGGCGGGATACTTACTGGGTACGCGTTGATTTACATACTCATACTACACTTACTGCATATTTTTGTGCAGGTACACATATGTTTAGCGGCCGTGTGGGCGCAGAGGCACGATTATGGCGGGGACTTAGGTGAGCTGCATTCTATACAACGCATTGCAACCAACAGAGTCTCCTTTAGAGTATTGTATTTTCTTTCCTGCCCAAGTTGTATTCCAGACAGTTATTGTATTTTATTTTAAATTTCTAGAGAAGGCTCATGCACTTGTGACACCAGGTTCTAGGATGATTATCGGATGTTCACTATTGGAATGAAAAATATTGTTATTTATTCTGTAAATTCATATTTTACTAAATAAATTGAAGTAAATTTACGATTTTAAAAATATTAAAATGAGAATTTAATTAAGTATTTATTGTTGGCTTGCCTGACAGTGGAGTCCGGCGCCATCACGACCTTTATGAATTTTGGGTCTAGACAGAGCGTCTAATCGACTGTGAGAAAACTTTAAAGGGAGTTATAGTAATTTTCGCCAAAAAAGGTGCTTTCTACCAACTTCCCGGTAACTCAAGATTGTGTCACCGGAAAGCAGGGGGGTTATCTCTATAGGAAAAAATATGACATGACACGTGGCCGCTTAAAGGAAGGACACGTGGAACGGAAGATGGGGATGACCACCGAACATAGCTATTCTGCTTGTCACCGGAAGGAATAACAATCATAAAGGAGTATTAAATGCTTTGCGCCCGATAACATTTAATACAGAATATTTTACAGCATTAAAGATGATGGCCCGTTACAAGGAATTTGGCATTTATGTCTAGCGTTACATCTTCATCAATGGCCCTCATAATTGACATTAAAGAAGGGCATGATCCTAGGACCTCCTTTCCTAAATATAGCTATAAATAGTGAGCTATGTTATCATTGTAAGGACAAGAATTTTCTGGCTAACTTACACTACATTCTATACAGCATTTTAATATAATTCTCTCGCTTTTGATCTCATCATTGTTGTGCCCGGAAACCCTGTTCCCGGACTCATCAGCTATGTCATTCTATCTACATTCTAAGGCTAAGTATTTTATATTTCATCGGTTATTGCATTATCTTTTGGATCAAATTAATTCACTTATCTAGAAATCACGAATAAATTTAATTATACCGTTTTACGGGTAAATAATATTATTTAATTAATAATTGTAGAATGTGGATTTTTTTTAATTTTATCAGTAATTATGAAATTTTCCTTATGATTTCATTATAGTTTCGTCCACTAACCAAGCTGAACCATACAGTCCATTAGTGGTAGGGGGAAAAGTTATCCCGCTATTATAATGATGAGATTATAATACGACTATACGAGAATTAAATAATAACGAAATTATTTAGTAAAAATATTTTTATTGGGATATGTTTGGTTCACTGTACTAAAAATAAGTTATGTGGGGTGTAATATAAATATGTGCTTGATGTATGCTAGATAAGTTGAGATAAATTTTATTTCTCATTTTAATCTTAGACTGTTTAAAAGACTTCCGGGAAAGAGCCTTGGAATAGGACATCTTTGTTATGTTAGTGTTTATCCCGAGATTAACTAATCCTGAAATTATTATTTCACCCTCAATATGAGATGGAGTAATACCCCATTGTGAGATTAATTAATCCGGGATTGCTAATTCAGAATTCAAAAATCTAACCAAACATAGAATGAAACAATTTTGCATTTAATGTCGAGATTATTATCCTTTGCCCCACACATTTTTACTAAAAGACCTTTCCTCTATGTTTTCCCTTCTTTCCAATTTTTTTCCTAATAGCTCCCGATCTCACGTTCTTCAAAGAATGACAGGTGACTGGAGCCGTAAGATTCTTTAGGAATAGACTAGGTTAATAATTCTTGTCCTTTTAATTCTTGACTGGCAGAATGGGATAAAGAGGCCAGTTGTAGTGTACGTACGACAATTACAACTAGTACAATCGAGGCAAATTTGTCGTTTTACGCTGAAGTGGCATTTGAAGAGAAAACATGTATTGTGGCTATGAGCAGAGAGAGTACTGGTTCTAATACGTAGAAAGGAACAGAATAGAGAAATCGCAAAAAAAACACATGGACATTGAGATTTTTTATGGATTTGGAATGAAGTCTGTCTATGGGCTGGCGGACATTAGGGAGGAGTTATGAGTTTGTTTTTTACGTGTTGCACCTGCAGTTTATGATCGAGACTATACATTGTGGCATACATGTGTGTGGGGAAGAGTAGTCCGGAACCACAGTGCTGTTTTTTTTGGACTCAAAGTACAAAAAAGGTGGAAAAACAATTGAGAATCATTTTATATATAACGCATTTCTTCACCGTGCTATTCCTTAACGGTAAGTTTATCCGTTAAGGTAGAGCGCATGGGTTACATGCGTTAAATTAGAACTTTACTGACCTATCAATAATTCATCTGAACTTTGCTGACCCGCCAATAATTGAAGGTATAGCGCACTGCATATATAGTGCCTATTATGCATGTGCTATACCTTCAATTATTGTACCCCCAGGCTGATTTTTTTCACTTATTTAAGAAGTTTTAGAATTTTGGTAAAAATCCATTTAGGATCTTTTAGGTCTTCCGAAATTTTTGTTTGCTTAACTTATTTTGCATTTTGTCATAATGTCTGAAGAGCAAAAAATTAAGGTTTCATTATATTTGGGGAAGGGGGAGAGAGGGAGGAAGGATGAGGTTGTGGTGGAGAATAACTCAGTACGCTATAGTTGTTCTCCACAGTGTCATATTAAGTTGTCACTTACAATGGAGTACGATAGATTGGTATCGTTGTTATGTAAAAAAATGAGTGTGAGGAAACGTTCGGTTAATATTAAACTAACCGGAAGAAATCCGTATTTTGTTACTCCGCAAGGGGTTGCTTGTTATGTTGAGTTTAACATCGAAGACGATGAAATTCTGACAGATTTTTTTAGAACTCCGGATGAACACCGGAAACTTCTTGTGATAAAAATATTGGAAATGTACGTCAAGGCTGAAGACGTTCGCAATATTGAGGTTCCGCAAAATAGGGATAACCCTTAATCATCGGGTGATTTTTTTGGAGCAGTTTTATCCGAACAAGTTTCGTTTGAAAGAGTTTGGCCAAATCTAAACTTATCTCCACTGACGAATGAGGAACGAGTAATAAACTTCAATTTTTCTGTGTATTACGATTTTTTTATGTACTGTATTTATATTAACACTCATATATTCCATATGGGGTACTGGCCAGATATGAATTGTACAAGTTATGAACCAATAGACATTTGGAATATGCCTAGTTTTGGTGTGTTGGATCATGATGGTATATCCGGGAGTCATCAGCAATAGGATAATGTGCATCATGGGATATCAACAGATTATGATTTGTAAGTTAAGTGATAAAGTTTATATGTAATATTTGGATGAATTTGAGAAACTCGTAATTTTATTGGTTATGCAGAGAAAATGAGCAACTTGAAGGTCCTGTCATTGCTCAATTGCCCGAAAATAATATATTTAATCGAGATCTTGTAGATGCACAGAGTCAGCAAGATGATAGTGATTATGCCAACAATGCTGATGAGTTTGGAGATGACAAACCCTTCCCTGATGAGGGTGATGATGATGAGGACGAGAATGATGAACCTGATTTGATGAGGGAGCATGTTCCACCTCCCGAGTGGTAAACTTCAATTTTCCTTTGTATTATGATATTTTTTTTATGTATTGTAGTTGTATTAACACTCATATTTTCCACAGGGGGTACCGTTCAGATATGAATTTTACAAGTTATGAACTAACAAACAGTTGGAATATGCCTAATTTTGGTGTGTTAGATCATGGTGGTCCATCCAGGAGTTATCAACAATAGGATAATGTGCATCATGGGATATCAACAGATTATGATTTGTAAGTTAAGTGATAAAGTTTATATGTAATGTTTGAATGAATTTGAGAAACTCATTATTTTATTGGTTGTGCACTAAAAACGAGCAACTTGAAGGTCATGTCCTTACTCAATTGCCCGAAGACGATATATTTAATCGGGATCTGGCAGATGCGCAGAGTCAGGAAGATGATAGTGATTATGACAACAATGCTGATGAGTCTGGAGATGACACACCCTTCCCTGATGAGGGTGATGATGATGAGGACGAGAATGATGAACCTGATTTGACGAAGAGAGTGAACGAGTCCCATGTGTCGTTTCATTCAAGGGAGATTTCCTACTTTGATCAGTTTCTAAGTATGCCGGATATGGATGCCCTCACAAGGGATCTTGACGACATTCGGACAGCAATGTGGGATGAATCTAGACTAACGGTGCTGTCAAAGAACATGCTTTTTGCTGATAAAGCGCGCCTAAGCAGGGCGGGGCGAATGTACAGCATAAAAGAGTGTCGTGAGATCGTGGTTCATGAGTCATCTTCGGAAGTATACAAGGTTATTTATCGTAGGTAGTTTCAATGTTGTACATGGATGTTGCGTGGGGGAAAGTTGAAAAACAATATGTGGATTGTGGGGAAATACATTGGCACCCACACTTGTAAAAATTGACACATTCAGTGGGAATCATTTTAACTTGAATGTTGACATGATTTCTCTTGTATTGATTCCACACATTAAAGCGTCCATAAGGTACAAGATTAAAGAATGTGTAACATTTGTCCACCAGGTATATGGATGTACCATTACCAAAAGAAAGACATTTCTCGGGAGTAAACGTGCATTTGAGTTTGTTTATGGTAACTAGGATAAGTCCTTTGCCGTTCTACCCAGGTACATGACTGCATTGCAACACTTTAACCCCAGAATTGTTGAAGAATGAAAGCTTGAGCGGAGTCCGGAAATACGAGAATCCATATTTAGATATATGTTCTGGGCATTTAAACCAGCCATTGATGGCTTTGTGCATTGTCGACCGGTAATATCCATAGACGACACTCATGTCTATGGAAAGTATGATATTAAGTTGTTGATCGCTATTGCAATAGATGCTAATGGAAGCATATTTCCCCTAGCATTTTCTATTTGTTCCAATGAAAGCCTAGAGATGTGGACATTATTTTTGAACCACTTGAAGGAGCACGTTGTCAGACAACGTTCAGGTATTTGTCTAATACCTGATCGCCATGACGGTATTTTAAGTTTTGTACAGAATATTTCATGCATGGCAGGAACCGAATGTCTACCACTGTTATTGTGTTAGGAACTTGAAGGCCAACTTCCAGAGGGCTCACCCAACACGTACTTACATGATTTAATGTAGATGGCTGCAACAGATCATCAAAAGTGTCAATTCAGGATGTGAATGGAATTGATTAGGTAGGAAGACCTAGAAGTCTATCGTTGGTTGATGCGACATGAGCTTGACAAGTGGACTTTGCATAAGGAAGGTGATAGAAGAAGGGGAATTTTGACTACAAATGTGTCAAAGCCTTTCAACGGGTTGTTGAAGTCTGCACGTGGATTGCCTGTTTCTGCCATGGTGTGGATGTCATTCAAGAAGGTAGCGGAGTGGTTTGTCGAAAGATCTAGAGGTGCATCGTCATTGATGGAAATGGGTATTAAATTTATGCCACGGCTAATGAAACGATTTGAGAAATATAGAAAGCGAGCACAATGGTATATATTTTTGCAGTATTGCAGTGAGCGAAATATTTCTGAAGTTCGCACAGGTCTGCATCCAAATCGCGAGAATAATACACACACCATTAATGAATCCAGAAGATTATGCTCGTGTGGAAAATGGTCAATCTATCACTTGCCATGCTCACATGCCATGAAGTGCTTTCAACATACACGTTTCGCGCCAACGAGGTATGTTGATAAAGAATATAGTGTTGTTGCATACGAAACACCTATGGTGGACAATTGTAGCCAGTGGGAACTGGGCATTATTGGCCGCCGGAACCATTTAAAATGGTTTGTAACAAGGATTATATGCGTCAACGACAAGCGCAAAAAAGAACGCGGATACGGAACCAAATGGATGTTGGTGATACCGTTTAGGCGCGTAAATGTGGCATATGTTCCCAAACAGGACACGATCACCATAAATATCCTTCAGCTAGTTTGGGAAACAGTGGTAATTTAGCTCCAGGTGGCAGTTCATCCAATGTGCCAAATTATCAAGGATAAACGTAGTATTTTGTTATAGTACTTTTGTTGTACTAAATGTGTAAAGGTTCAGTTTACAAAATTTCTGAAATAAAATTATGTTTTCAATAGGGTTAAATCTAGTTCATATTTACCATTAAAGATTCAATACAACAATTTAAAATATTTTCTAAAAAATAAATAACAATTTCATTCGCCATTATTTAGATTGTCTGGCACTATTTCATTGTTACTGTCTTCATCTTCTTCGTCAACATCTTGTACGCACCCTTCCGTAACGAGGGCATCGTAATCTAGGTTCCAGTTGACACACATTTCTCGTATTTTATTGCTATCATCAATAAGACCACTTGCTTTATTTCTACAACAATTTGGGACTCCTACATCCAATATCTGTGGTAGAAACTTAGGTAGTCCCTCCAACTCGACAACTATTGGGAAAACAGGATAATCATTGTCTCTATGCAATTTTTTATTTTCTAATAAATCTCAATACTGATCTTCCGTTTCTTGCAGGTAGTTAAGTTCATCCAGTGCATGATGAACAGCTAATACCTTTTCTATCTCTAAAATCTCCTTCATCAAATGCCGAATCACTTCTGGTTCATATTTGTATGTGTTTGTTTGGAAGGTTGCAGACAATGCTTGTGGTACAACTAGCCCATGTCAGTGGCATAGTGCTTCATAATCACACCGTTTTGAATAAAGGGGAATTCATTGTAGTTTTTCGCCCCAAATTCACATATCTTCAGGCTGTAGAATGCGCTTCGCCCTCAATAATGTGCCATGCAACTTTAAGATCAGTGTGTATATTGATAGGCTTATTTTTCAAGGGACGTAGAATACCATACCACTTGTAATCAACCAAATCAATATAGCAACCTAGCATATTTTTTTAAGGTAGGGATCGATTGTGTTATGACGTGTTCCATGTGCATTTGTTGAACTACCTTCACTTTTTTGCCTATTGTTAAACCACTTATTAAATGTTAGTGGCATTTCTGAAGTGGATGTTGTAATGGTTCTTGAAATGGTCTTTGAATACTGATCTCTTGGTTCAACTTAAGAAGAACTCAACTGCACGAACTTGTATATTAAATGTAGCGCATCACCAATATACGTTATGTGTATTGTCATGTTGACCTGAAAAGGTTGTCGACCTGAAAAAGTTATACCCACTTATACCCTAAAGAATTATTAGCATACGAAACGTAGCGCATCACCAATATGCGTTATGTGTATTGTCATGTCGAGCTGAAAAAGTTATCGATCTGAAAATATGCACCCACTTGTACCCTAAAGAATCATTAGCACGCGGCACGTAGCGCATCACCAATATGCATTATGTAAAGTAAAATCACTTTTAGCTGACTATAAAAACCCTGCGCATTTTAGTTATTGTTTGCGTTGTAACGAAATAAATAAAACAACTTTCCATTACTTTTTCATTTTCGAGCATTACAACATGTCTGGACGCAATGACGTACCAAGGTATTATTGTGTCAAACGTGAGATTTTGAAGCCATGTTGGTCAAATTGCAATCTGGGGCGCAGACGTTGGATGTGTAAACAAGTTGTAAATTATTATTATTGAAAAAAATGTTTGTTAATAGTTTTTATATAGCATGTTAATTAATAGTCTTTTGTTATCATCCCCATTGGTAGGACGAAAACCAATATGGTTTTGAAGAATGGTATGATGAACCCATTAACTAGGAATACTACAAAGCTTGTTTGCTAAACATTTGGAATCTGACCGGTGAGTACGAACTCCAGATCTTGAAATTGCAAGAACAATTTGCGGCAGTGAAGGAGAAACTAAAAGAGGCAAAAGAAGAAAATAATCGGCTGGAAGAGAAATTTAAGCGGTTGAAGCATAGAATGATGTGCGATAGTGACTAAACAAACACATGTATGCGTTTAATGTAGTTTTTTATTTTTATGTTGTACATGTCATGTATTATCTTTAATTGTTAACGAATTTAAATTAATGTTAAGCTAACTTATTTATTTATTTGTTCTAGTGTTAAACTAATAAATAACCCGAAAAAATTAAAACACATATACAAATTATGTAAAACATAAATAATTTTGCTATTATATATGTATGTCATATATACAACTAAGAATACACATCAATGAGTCCCACAACCTATATGATTTAAAGCATTGGTTGGCCTGAGGCGCATCCCATCCCGCCCAGCTACGCTATTAGGACCATCCTCATCACGTCACCTCTTTATCGGAGGATGCGCTGCAGCATGATCGTCAGTAAGGCTTGCAGGCTCGATAGAAGCGGTCGTTGGGCTAGTAGTAACCTATAAACTAATATGATATTTTAGTATATGAAATATAGAATAGTAACGTACGTGTTTTCAAAAATATTTAATGGTCATACCATGGTCTCAGCGGACTC
This sequence comes from Nicotiana otophora, assembly GCA_000715115.1. Taxonomy (NCBI): domain Eukaryota; kingdom Viridiplantae; phylum Streptophyta; class Magnoliopsida; order Solanales; family Solanaceae; genus Nicotiana; species Nicotiana otophora. The sequence continues at coordinate 28,320 of AWOL01S0002948.1, forward strand.
CTGCTTAAGATCATCCATCCCCGGTAAATTAGTATCGCACAATGTCGCCTCCGTGACGGGCGATGACGAAATATTTAAAAAAATAAAAACACTTTAGATATTACTGACTAATCTATAAGGTAAAAATAAATTAAAATAATAGTAATACAAACAACCTGCGCCTGAGTAGTGACACAATGCTTTGTCGGAACATTGAGGTAAACTAGAGTAGATGAAGTATGTGAAAGATCCTCAGCATCTCTCGGTGATGAGCCATAACTCAATCGTCGCCCACTATGCACCTCTCGTATCGGACGATCAGCAGCAACCGTCGATGGCGCTGGACTATCAGGAAAATACTAATCCCACTCCTGCTGCATAATGGTCATGCCCGCGATCAACAATGGAGCTGACGGGGTCATCTGCGAAGTCCCTGGTGACAGCTGAAGGCTAAATGACGACATATCATGAGGAGCATCGTGTGGCTCAGGGTGGTAACCCGGCTGATCATCTTAAATATCCTCAACGGGTGCCTCAACGCCCCCTTGCTGGGACCCCGTCCTCGCCGACCACCACAACCACATGGGCTACCCCTTCCTCTCTGGCCACGCCTGCCATATTGGCACGACCCAAAATTTAACTAGTCGTGATGGCACCTAACCGAACCCGCTAGGTAAGCCAATTACCAACTATCCAATTCTAATGAAATTAATAAGGTAATTAATTAAAATAAAATAGATAAAACCAATACATTTTTCCAAGAACTGGTAGTACAAATCATGAGCTTTTAAGAATAGAGTTTACAAAGCTGGTATGCAATAATACATCATCTGTTTGAAAAGTACATAAACAGAGTTTCATGAATCTAAGGCTACCATGAACAAGAGGCAGCTACAACCGGAATACAGTACATCTTCAGATCCAGCTCCCAACGAACGCAGCCACATCAGCAGCCAACATCTGCACGCAAGGTGCAGAAGTTTAGTATAAGTACAACCGACCCCATGTACTCAATAAGTAACAAACCTAACCTTAGGTTGAAAGTAGTGACGAGCTTGTACCAAGGTCGGGTCCAAAACCAATGGAATGCTCAGCAAAAACATGATTTCTGAAACTAATCCTGCCTTTCAAGTACATCAATGAAAACCCAAATCGTTTACCGGAGTTGCCAAAAATATGAATAAGTTTGAAAACAATAATTTTTTCCAAAATCCTTTCAATAATAAATGAGATGTTTCATTTTCTTTTCAGATAACCCGTATAAAACAAATGCATCACTATGCCCATCTGTCAACATGTATGAGAAATCATGAATGATGTGATACTGTACATCATGAGAAAAATACATCTCTATGCCTGTATGTCATGTGTGCATGTCAATGCGATGCAACTCAGTGATAAAATCATATGTATACTCTCAGAGTATCATTTCATTCAGTCCTCCCAATCACTCAATCCTCCCAGTCACTCAGTCCTCACAGTCACTCAGTCTTCACAGTCACTCATGACTCATAGTCACTCAATCCTCCCAATCACTCGGCACTCGCATTCAGCACTCGCACTCAGTAGGTACTTGCGCTCACTGGGGGTGTGTACAGACTCCGGAGGGGCTCCTTCAGCCCAAAATGCTATAATCTGCACGGACAACTCACGCGCTATAGTATCAATATCTGTATCCGCACGGACAACTCACGTGCTATAATAAGCCAATCTGACATGTTGCGGTATGCAACCTGATCCTATAATAATAAAGTATATAAAGCCAATATGGCTTGCTGCGGCGTGCAGCCCGATCCCATAATTATCCTCACAATCAGGCCCCCGGCCTCACTCAGTCATTAATCTCTCCAGTCTCTATCTCATGGGCTCACAATGTCATGAAAATAGCCCAAAAATAATGATATGATGTATCAATAAATAACAACAGAGACTGAGATATGATATGTAATGACATGAATATGACTGAGTATGAATTTGTAATTTAAAATAAATAATTCACAGCAATATGACCTCTATGGGTCCCAATAATACCGGCACACAACCTCAACATGATTTTTAATATGATTCTCACCTCAATTTCTTTAGCACATAAAACTACATAGAAAATGCCAAGATTATTTGACTATAAAATTCCACGGAACAATTATGTCACAATTTTCATGGTGCACGCCCACACGCCCGTCACTTAACATGTGCGTCACCTCCCAACAATTCACATAATACATATATTCAGGGTTCATACCCGCAGCTCCAAGATTAGAAGAGTTACTTACCTCGAACAAGCCGAATCCAATGTCGAGCAAGCTAAACAATGCTCCAGAAATTCTATTCTGCACGTATCAACTTCCAAACGGCTCGAATCTAGTCATAATTAATTTGATTAAGTCCACACAATTATAGCAATTAATTCCATATCAAAATACTAATATTTTCCCACAAAATCCGAAATTACACTCCAAAAATTGCCCGTGGGGTCCACATCTCGAAATACGACGAAACTTACAAAATCCGATAACTCATTCAATTACGCATCCAACCATACTAGTTTCACTAAAATCCGACTTCGAATCAACATTCAAATCCCAAAAATTTATTTTATGAAATTTCTACAATTTTTCCTCATATTTCCATCTCAAACTACTAATTGAATGATGAAAACGATGATATATTCATGTATATTAACCAAATCTGAGTTAGAATCACTTACCCCGATGAATTTCTTGAAAATCCCATGAAACATCGCCACAAATCGAGCTCCCAAAGTCCAAATGTGAAATAATACCCAAACCCTCGATTTTATAATACACAATCTGACCCCTTATTGTGCTGACCGCACAATTTTTGTGCAGTCCGCATATTCCAGGTTCTGCGGTCGCACTCCAAATTGTGCGGCCGCACTTCAACACTTTGCACTACCAGGTTTCAGTAAAATGCCCATAACTTTCTGTACAAATGTCTAAATGACCTTTCTGGAAACTAGATTCAAAGGGATACAACTTTCATTTTTGAATCATCTTCAAATTCGTTGTGGGTTAAAAGATATAAGCCTCCGAAGTCGGACCATCGAACCTGCAGAACCCCCTGAAATGCGGCCGCAGACAAAATTGTACGGTCCGTATTTTTCTTCTGCGGTCCGCACATTTTCATCTGCTGCAGCACTTTTTCATCTGCTATAACACTCAAAAATGTGCCTCAGCATATGAAATTGTGTGGTCCGCACTTCCAACGTCCCAGAACAACATCAGAGTGCCGAAATGCTCGTACATCGCTCAAAACTCACCTCGAAACTCACCGAGCCACTCGGGATCCCGTTCAAATACACCAAAAAGTTTCATAAGATAACACGGACCTACTCGAGGCCTCAAATTACATCAAACAACATTAAAATGACGAATCACACCTCAAATCAAATTCTATGAACTTTGAACTTTCAAATTCTATATCTTGTGCCGAAACACATCAAATTAATCCAGAATGACTTCAAATTTTGCACACAAGTCATAAATGACATAACAGAGCTATGAAAATTTTCAGAACTGGATTCCGACCCCAATACCAAAAAGTCAACTCCACGGTCAAACTTCCCGAAAAATTCAATTTTTTCCATTTCAAGCCAAATTCCACTATGGACTTCCAAATACTTTTTTGGACACAATCCTAAGTCCAAACATACCATATGAAACTATTGGAATCATCAAAACTCTATTCCGTTGTCGTTTACACATAAGTCAACATCCTGTCACTATTTTAACCTAAGCTTTAAACCTTGGATTTCATTCTTCCAAACTAACTCCTAAATTCCTTAAAACCACAACCGACAATTCACACAAGTCATAATATTTCGTAGGAAGTTATTCAAGATTTTAAATAGTTGAAAGGAGCATAAATGCTCAAAACGACCGATCGGATCGTTACACACATCTACCACATTTAGGCTCCACTGGTGGCCCATGATGGTACTCTTCGGGCGACACATAAGTAGCCTCGTATCCTAAGCGCCCATCCTCTTGAGCACGTGTTAATGTGTCATCAACAAGATCGGTAACCCGACGGCCAAACACGTGCAGAGCTGCCACTCCCTCACTTGTATGATGTAGCATCTCCAGTCCCAACTGGTAGAACTGGTGTAAGCCAATAGCCTTCATAGCATATAAAATATTAATTACCAAAGGATAATGTAACATTATAAGTAAGTATAACAAATAACACACCAATGCATCGTGCCACCCGACATATGAAATGTACCGACCCCCAGTGCGATGAATGGGATTCCCGATGAGAAGTCGGGTAATGTTGCGATACCAACCCATGTACTCATGATCACCCTCCATACGGTCAGGTGGAGGGTATGGAGGAATCAGGCCATACCTCTGGTCCCAATCCTCAATCTGAGCCTCTAGCCAGGCCAAGTATGTCTGGTCGACCCTGCAGTGATCATCCAGTTGGTAATGTGTCCGTGCCAAGTGGGCAGAATAGGTACAAGCTGCAGGCGACCAAACTGGCGAAGTACTCGCTCGGTGGCATGATGCTCGACTATATCAAGATATATCAGTGGGATAGAAGAGCTCCACAAAGCTCGACTGCGGGAGCAATAATCTGGCAATCCAGCTATGAGCGCGTCGATGTATGGCCTCCATACCAACTAATTGTTAAATACAAGAATCGTGAGTAAACGCAACACATATCAAGACAGGCCAAGTAAACTTAAGTATATATCTACATGAGCTCTTTCAAGTAAATCCAACAAATTCCTTTAATAAGGGAGATGATTTCGAGCCTGGACCTCGCGGGCGTGGCCTCGCCTATCAACCCACCTCCAAGCTAAAGGGAGAAACGATGGAGGTGGTGCATCCGGAGCTATCAGTGGAAGAGGTGGCTGGAACTGCAAGAACTGCTCCCAGGCCCAAACCTAAAATAGATTGTGGATGTAAAATTTAAGGAATTTTTACTATGTATGTTATAATCATGAAAAGAATTGACTATGTTTTTACCTGCAGCAATGGTAAAAAATCGACAACGTCTCTCTGGGTGCCCATGCACACCCGACACATCTGCCTATACAGGTAAGCTAGAATAGCTGCACCCCGGCTGTAACCAGATAAATTATCTAGCCGTGCCAGATGATGTAGAAATCGCAAGTTGACTAGGTTTTCCGAAGTGTTCGGGAATAGTATACCACCAAACATCATCAGAAGCAACAGTCTTGTGTGCTGGTCGATATCCTCCGGCAGTGAATCATCAGTAATCTTCGCGTCCATCGCCACCAGATGGTGCCGAACGTGCGTCAGCTACAATTGACTGGCCCCACTCAACGCAGTCGGCTCCGTTGGCTGGATATCGGTGAGCCGCTGCAACATATGAAGGTAATCTTCTCCCGTATAGTCTCTAAGAACATGCGGGTAAGCTACAAGTATACCATCAACGGGCAGCCCAAAAAGAACATCCACGTCCTCTAGTGTGATGGTAGCCTCGCTAATGGGTAGATGAAACGTGTGCGTCTCTGGTCACCACCGCTCTATCATAGACGTGATCAGTGCTCAGTCGAACTACAATCGGTCGATCTCAATGATCCTGTAAAAACCCGTCCCCTGAAGGAGTCTAACTATACGGGGATGTAGTGGGTGGTCCCTAATGAACTTTCACATATCGTCTATACGTCTGGGGCGGAAGGTCTAGGATAGACAGTGCCCATCCCAGATGTGTAAAGACCTATGGTTGCCTTGTAGCAATAGTAGCTCTTGAGATGTAGGTCCGGGATGCACAGAGGGAACCTCCATGACGATGTCTGTAAATTGAACAATATTAATTAAAGTATTTTTTTATTTAATTGTTTAACATCTTTAAATATATTGTAATATATTTTATATTAATATTTAATCGATAATGTTTCTATATTATTACTTAGGTTAATACATTTTCTATATTATTATTTTATATGTTAGTTTCTTACATTATTTTATATGTTAGTTTCGTACTCAGCTATTTTTGGGTATAATAGAATTAAATAATTAATTTACATAAATATACATGATATAATTAATAAGTATTCATATAAAAATACTTAGTTTGATAAATATTATATATTGTTGTTTTATATGTTATTTCTTATATTTTTTTAACTAAAATTCGAGAGGGTTTGAGTTTGAACAATCATTTTTTTTCTAGATATTTTTGGGGTTAACAGAGAATTAAATAATTATTTTCAATAACTAAAAAGATATTTTTGTAATTATTCATATAACAAATACTTAGGTTGATAAATTTCCTATATTAGTATTTCATATGTTAGTTTTCTATATTTTTCTACTAAAATTCTACATGGTTTTGTTTGAACTATCATCTTTTTAAGTTATTTTTGAATTACAACAGAATTATATATTAAAATTTCATAAGTAATCAAGATATATTCAATAATTAATCACATTAAAATACCACAAACTTAATAGTAAATAATATTGAATTTATTTTATTCGTAACGATTTGTTTGTTAACTGTCATGTTTTGCCCAAATTTTCCGGCAGCGTCTCTTTTGTAACGTCAATTGATTATTTTATTATTCATATATAATATTTGATAATTATCATATGATACATTAAATCCATAATTGAGCACTCCATCCGAGTTTGTTAAGGAGAGCACACAGTTTTTATTCTACACAACGGAATCTTAAAGAGCACTAAAGTAACACTATTCTAAATGGCCAGAAACAAAGTCAACTACCATAAGCTAAAATTTATTATCAGTTTTACTACGTTAAAGGATACTACATAACAATTAAGGGCACAACATAAACACTAAAAGACACTAAATAATAATTAAGTCACATACTAATATACATACAATAATAAAATCACATATAACAATAATTATTCATAAAATAATAATATATATTTTTACTAATTTTTTAGCACATAAATAAACTAATCCGGATAAAAAAATAATAATTAAATCACAAAACGATCACAAAAAAATATAGACCACAGTAAAAAAATAACTAATAAGCATTTTATATACATGAGTTTTACCAAAAAGTAAGTCGGAATACCTCGATTTAAAGTTTTTTGAAATGTGAAAAATTGATGATTTGGGAGCCGAAACGAGAAATAGACGAGATCCACTACACGACAACGCCTTGGATCCGGTGTTAGCTTGTTAAAATACGGAGAAGACACAATTTTTGGGGGACGGGATGGGCTCCAATGGAGTTTTTTGGCTAAAATATGGGGGGACCGTTTTTCACCTTCTGCTTCTGTCTGGTCGGGGAAGGAGACGGGTCCGATATTTTATATAGGTATAGCGCATGTATAGGATGCGCTATACCTACCTGTCTTTTCAACTTCTAGTATAGCGCATCCTGAATATGCGTTATATGTAAACTTTGCCCGGCAATTTAAAATTCAAATTTAGCGCATGTAACCCATGCGCTATACCTTAACGGACAAACGTGTTGTTAAGGTATAACACGGTGAAAAAATACGTTATATATAAAATAGTTCCTAGTTGTTTTTTTCACCTATTTTTGTGCTTTGAGTTCAAAAAGACAACCTTTGGTTCCGGACTCATACTAGTATCTTTGAACATATTCTTTTTAGGAATAATAGCACTATCAGTCCCATGTTTATTGGTCCCTCTATATAGGTAATTTGTTAAATTTAAACTATTTTTAAAAGTATATTACCTCAAATATGGAGTAACACTGTAAAAAAACAGCTCGCTGCGCGAAGTATTCCGTCTTTACGCTAGGTCCGGGAGAGGGTCGCATATCAAGGGTTGTGATGTAGGCAGCCTACACTGATATACATATTAGTGGCTGATAGCAAGCTCGAACTCGTGACCTATAAATCACAACAAGACAACTTTACTATTGCTACAAGACTCTTTTCGAGCGTAATAATATAAGATTAAAATAATACACGAGAAATTAAATAGTAGAACAGTTAGTATTATTAATACCACCTTTTTTTATTAATTATGGAGCAGTACAACAAAAAGCTCTGTAGCTTCTTTTTTTTTTTCCCTCTTTTTTTCCTTCTTGTACAAAGAATGGTCAAAAGACTGGTAACTTTTCCATCTTTCTGCACAGTAACGAGTTTGATTTTAATGGTGTATGTGACTCTGTCCTAGGAGTAAAACATATCACGAGCTGGAAATATGGAATCAACAGGGTCAGATTTTGAAGTTTGAACACGTATATAACGGACAAATTTGTAAGGGCATTGTACAATCCCCAACGGACACATGAATGAAAGTTACGTGTATGACGATGATGTTATTCTACAAAAGAAAACAACAGTAATCCCTTAACATTTGCTTGATGAAGAACAACAATCTACAGGTAGTGGGGCCTTTTCTTTCGGCATTTGTACGCAGAATTGAGAGTACCTTTTTGTACACTAGCTGACCCATTCCTCTTGTGAGTCCTCTTTATGTATTGGCATGGAAATAATTTAAATATCTTCACTCACCTTTAATCATGTATAAAAATTAAGAAAAATTAATTTAAATAGCCGTCCACTTAACTGCTTAAACTAAATACAGTTGATGAATATATAATATGTGTATAATCTATTTATATCGACTAGAAAAGTAAATAATAAATCCAACTGATTATTTATATCAAAGTTTTCTGGAATTACAGGCACAAAAGTATTTCTTATTATATTAACGTAATTGAGTTTTATGTAGAATTTAGTGACTTCATTAATACAACAACAACAAAAAATTCAGTGCATTCCACAAGTGAGGTATGAAGAGGATAGTGTATACGCAGACATTACCCTTACCTTTAAAAGATAGAGAGATTGTTTACGGTAGACTCTCGAAGTGCCTTCATTGATATACTCCTAATAGATAAAGATTAGGTTGTGAAAAAAGGAGATAATATTCAGGATATTGATTTGTAAAGTTTTGGTACAATCATTTAGTAATTAGAATTCACTAGTAAGAGTAATTCAAATACGTGTAACTATTGTTATGTATGGTCTTTTTCAATAACCATTTGCTATTCGAAATTTATTGGTCGATTAATTCAAATTTATAATAGATCCATTAAAGGGGATAACTTCCTTGCAATGGGTTTTCCTTACTGGAGAAATTGAAATCTTCGGTATTCATCCCATATAAGCTACGGTGATTTTGTATAGTTTTATCAATAGTCGATTTGTACTGAAAAAGGGTGGGAAAAAGGTATGTCTCATTTGGCGAATGAGATTTGTAAGTCGTATTAACGGAATGCTAGTTACAAACCACTCGTCTCTTTTCGCTATAAAAACGCCCGCTCCTATTTCCTTGTCACTCTCTCTTCCATAGTCCATACCCAACGGGCACTTCCAAAATTTTGTCGTTTCTTTCATCTTTCATTTTCATTGCATATATCTGTTTCGGGAAAGTTTGAAAATTAAACATAACACCCTCTGATTTTATTTCTCCTTCACTTAGTAACATGAGCGCTGTTTTGGCATTCAATATATAGGTATACTTCCCCACCTAAAAACAGCACTCTCTATTTCTCTCTCTCTGCTCTCCTAATTAACTGCTTGATTTGCTTCATTGCATTAACGACTTGTTCAGTCATCACGGGATCACTGCCTCAGTACATTAATGGCTGAAGTTGAAGTACCATGTCCAGAAACAGAGAGCTCTAGTACTAATTCCTCTTCTTCTTCCTCCTCCTCATTGTCTTCTGAGTCCATGCACAACTTGGTTTTTGACACGTCCAAGGAATTACCAGAAGAGAAGAAACAGCCTACGAAGCGAAAAAGAGAGACGATTAACAGTGAAAACAGAGTACAAAATCAAGTTTACAGAGGAGTTAGGATGAGAAGTTGGGGAAAATGGGTATCTGAAATTCGTGAACCGAGGAAGAAGTCACGTATTTGGCTCGGCACTTATCCTACAGCAGAAATGGCCGCTAGAGCACATGACGTGGCCGCGCTGAGTATTAAAGGAAATTCCGCCATTCTAAATTTCCCTAATCTCATCGACTCTCTGCCTCGTCCAGTGTCAAATTTACCCAGAGATATTCAAGCTGCTGCTGCTAAAGCAGCTGCAATGAATCTGAACCTAACTTCTGTTTCATCTTCATCCTCATCTTTTTCGTCAACTTTAATAACATCAACGGGCTCAGAGGAATTAGGAGAAATTATAGAGCTGCCTAATATAGAGGAAAGCGAGGAGACGAAGACTGAGTTGAGGTTGAGTGACTCGGTTGAAGGGTGGTTGTACTCGCCGTGGTGGGCATCAACTGACAGTGATTTTTGTGGTTATTTTCTGGAGCAGTTTGCTTCTGCTACCGGGGAGAGTTCAATTCCGAGCAGCTTTGAGATTCTGAAATGGGCTTGCTAAAGCTGATACTTCAGCTATCAGCTTTGTGGACTGAGAAAAGTGGGTTTTGCTTTGGTTTTTGTCTTTTTCTTCTGGATCATTTGAATATGTAAATATATACAATATCAGTTTAGTTGTCCATAAATCATTAATTTTGGATATTCTTATTTTAATATTTGAATACAATAGAACTCTGTTTGAAAGGGCTCTCTTAAAATAAATAAAAAAGATTGCCTTATTACATACTTTTTAATATTTCCTTAGTAGGAAATATTTTTAGTCACAAAAATGTTATGACAATTTTCAGACCATAAGTTTTAAAAGTTATAAAGTCACACAAATATTATTACTTACTATTTAAGACCACATATTACAAAAAACTTTCTATCTTTATTAAAATTTGTACCAAGTTAAACTCAGAATATGTTTTTGAGACGGAGAGAGTAATTTTAAGTACTAGTACTTGATTAGGTTTACCCAAAAAAGTTTCTTTTTCCAAGAAAACTTTGCAAGAGCAGTAATGTAGGCATTGTGTTGTATGAAACATATGTAGTATTAATCTATGGTTCTTTCCTTTGATATCTCGAGTATAATTCTACATATATATTACCCTAGTTTAAAAAAAAATTACCCAAGTTTTACTACGAAGAAGTGCGTAATTTGGTAGTGGTAAAGCTTAAAAAAGATAATTACCTCACCTGCTATTTGCCGCTCAACTAAGTTATATATCTAGTTGAATTAATTTCTTAAATTGGTATAGGGTTTTTAAAGTGCAACCTCGTTGTGACTAAAAATTTGCATGTACTGTAATTTTGGGATGTACTGCATCATTACTCCGTTATAATTTTTTGCCTAATCAGGCCCCCATTTTCTGTTGTATGTTCTATTAAACTTCCCAACTCGAATTCAATGGTTTCAACCATGCATCTTTGACGACTACAAGAAATAAAACTAGAAAAAAATGGACGGGGCTGTAAATTCTATCAAAGACAAAAATATGCTAGGTTGTTTCTCCTTCTTGCTTAAAATAAGATAATGAGAGACACAAGTATAGTAAATCCTGGGTTTTGAGGTTAAAACAATATAGGTCAAATATCATTTTCGCAGTTCAAGTTGCCAGTCATTTTCCTGTTAGGGGCACCATAGATTAGACTCAAATGGATGACAACTTTTATTTTAATTTAGTCACATACTCACACATGGAAAATTTCTTAAAATAACTTATGCTCGTTGGTTTTGTGTTAAATAAAGAATGATTTGCTGGTGATCACAATTTCAATGACTTGACGAGATAAATAAAGGTATTAAGTGGGCAATCATTATGCACCCTTGGCCTTTGCTATTTGCATCCACGTATTTGCTTCAAGCTTTTGTTTTCTTCTAAATTTCTATTTGATTGAAGTCGACATTTTTTAATTTTAGTTATTAGGATTATACATGCTTCCTCTTTATTGGTGCATTTCTCGCCCTTTTTGTCTTGTCAATACTTTAATTAATTGGATGCCAATAATGCTTCAATGTAATTAGTATCTCCCAATTTCTTCCACTTTGTAATTATGTTTTGAACGCGCTTTAAATCAAATTCACATTGCTTGATCAGTAGAATAAGTATTTCTAAGTAAATAAAGATCATCGAGGTTGTTTTCATTTTAGTGAAAAGGGAAGCTTTCAATGGACGTGCAAAAGAAAAAAACAAAAGAGGAAAATATATGACCCTCCATTTTGTTCCAGTTTATATAACATAATTTAAGTGATATAGAGTTTAAAACAGAAAAAAAACTTTTGAAATTTATGGTATTAAATATTATCATAACTTTACATTTATAAAAGATTCTTCTTATGATAAGTAAAAGTTTAAAATTAAATAATTTTAAATATATTACTATTTTTTTAACGAATTAATAAGAAAATAATGTAACATAAAAAATAAAAGTAAGGAAGTATTTATAATCTTTACATGTTTACGGTTGTCGACTAGTTTATAAAGAAAAAGTCAACAAAATAAGGGCTACGGTAATATAGCCGTTAATGATGTGATTAGGAGAAAGAATTTATACAAAGAGACAAAATATAAGCATAGAAGAGAAAATAATATAAGCGTGTAAGGACATTCTCTTAATTAGTTCATCCATTTTTCAAAGAACCAGTCATTCTTCAAACGAATTGCAGTCTGCCAAAACTAAAAGATTGATTAAACATTTGAGGGAGATGGACGACGAAGAATTATACTAAGTCCTTTTGAAAATGACAATATCTAATTCCTCACAATTATTTATTTTATTTTATTTTGAATAGTTTTAAACAAACTTGATGGCGATGCCATCAGTATAGTACTCATATTCTTGACCAATGGATTATCAAACACCCCTTTCAAGCTTATGCCATAATTAATCAATCTATTCTTTTTATTTTTATTTTGTTAGGTTAAATATGTATCTATTTCTCTCTGTTAGGCCAGGTATAAATTGACAATTAAGGCTCCAACATGACACATTTCAATTAATTCCATTATCACCACCCACCATTATCAATCACTAATTTTTTACTTTTGTCGACTTGCTTCGTGTAATTAAGATTCGCACATTATGTACTACTCCCAATTATACTTTAGTATTCAATTGAGTTTTTTTTTCTATTACTCTAGTTTGATTAAGTTTCGTGACCATCTATTTTGTTTAGTCTTCTTTTTGTTCATTTTACAAGACTTTTCTTTTGGGTTCTAGTAATATTTATGTATAAGTTAATCTCTGGAATTGTATTATTTTGGTTAACCAATTTTTATCTTCATAGGAATACATTCCCCCACCCCGTCTGTTTTAGCTGACTTAGCTCGACAAATTGAAAGGAGCGAGCAGCGGTAAAGTAGTTTTCGTATGACATATAGGTCATGGTTCGAGCCGTGAAATTAACTATTAATGCTACATTAGATTAGATTGCCTACATCAATACTCCTTGAGATATTGCCTTTTTCGGACTTTGCGTGAATACGAAATGTTTCGTGTACCGGGATGTCTTTTTTAACTAGATAAGTTGCACAATTTATTGATCAAAATTTGATCATCTATGCGACAGCGCTTCCGGTATGGCCGAAAGAAGAGTGGCCTAACGAGATCAAAGCAAATTAAATTGATTAGTCGTCTTGTTTTAAAGAATTAAAGGGGATGGTTAAGCGTGAATGATATAAAAAATATAGAGAGTTTATTCTAGTCAACACCGTTTAAGCAATTACATGGACTAATTAGGATTACTCTTTATTTTCTTTCTTTCTTTTTGTTTTTTCTTTTAATTGTTCTTGTGAAGATTTGTTGATATTCATCATCACATTACTAAAAGATTTTGTGGGCTTGGCAATTGGTGCACTTCGCCTCATCTGTGAACTCCACGTTGACTTTTCTTTTTCTCCATCCTTTTTGGTTACATGATGAGCAAAAAATAAAAAGCTAAATTTATTCACGTTTCAGTCTCCCGTTGATGCATTTTAATTTCGATACCTTCTTTCTTCATGCTATCAACTCACGGGAGTTAATCTCTTCCACTTATTTTTGGGTTAGGGACTTGTAGTATCACTTTAATATAATCTATGTATCACTTTAATTAATCTAATCTGTATTTAACATTAGCACTTTGGAGGAAACACAAACTCATATTGTTAGATGTTGCACAACCCCAATATCTCAACTTAAATTTTCTAAATGGTACTTCTCATTCGGTACTACAAAAACTTTATAGAAAAGAATATATTGAAGCCCGCAGCTTGCCACCATTTTTCAAAGTTCGAGAGTAATATCCTTCTGTTATCTATATATATTTGTTCAGCTCCGTGTCTTTACTATCTCTAAAAAGGAGAATATATGACAAGTCTAAAGAATATGAAATATGTTAGCCAAAATGGATTGGCCGTACAAAAGTAAAGAAAGTATAGCTGGCAAGAAAATAATGTTTCTATTCAAATTTTTGTGTTTGGTTTTGTTCAATATTTCCTGCACTTAGATTTTATGCTCAAAATATAATTTAAGAAGAAAGACTGGCCAATTTAATCACAAGACTTTCACCTTATCAGTATCAGTAATTACGATTTGACATCACTTCTTACAGTAAGGTCGAAAACGTCAGTCGAATCAGTGAACAAATGACAGGCTAGATAAATCATGACAGAGGACAAAATAGACCAAAGTACGTACGGTGTAAAACCTTTTATCCAAACCCAAAGTTCTTTGAATCCGTATATGTAGCCATTATGCTAATAAACCAACCTATTGGTAGCTGTTACCAGTAAGTTTTCTTGTCAACTGTTACTACTTACAAAAGAAACTACTATAAGCCATCAATTTATCACAATGTAGGTATGATTTATTGAATATTAGCTCAAACCTTTTGAGCCGAAAGCAACGGCATTGGATTAGAATTTTCTATTTGTAGCTTTTAATAGTTACCACTACTGCTACTTTTTTTGTAATACTTCATAGTGTTTACTACTTGGACTGTCACTAATATTTAGCTTAAAGTATATATATTTATATGTATATCGCCTCATATTTTATTCGTGTTTCGTGGATTTCGGATATAAAATATATTGATTTATATTAATTCGGGGTGTTTTTATGTGTAGGAATCATCCGGAAACAGTGGGGGCGAAAGTTGCGAGATTAGAGCCAAAACAGAAGAAAAATGGGCAATGTGGAATTTCAGCGCCACAGGCGCACTCCACGCCACTTGTGGCGCCATTGGCAGAAACTTCAACAAGCCAGCGCCAGCGCCCCACGCTGCCCTGGACGCTGGTGGCGGAAATTTCTCCAACTTTGCCCGGGACAAGGTTATTTCGGCCCTAGACCTACCCAATGCGTATAAAAGCAAGATTAAGTTTATTTTTGGAGGGGAGACGCCACTTTGAAGAGAAAATACATACGAGAAACATTCGGGAGCGAGGAGATCTCAGTTTTTTTCATCTTTTCTTAGTATTTTCAATTATCCAACACTTATGAATTTGTTTGGTCTTGTCATGAGTGGCTAAAACTCATAGTTCTGGGATTGTGATTTAGCCATGAATATTATTATTTAACATTGACTTAATCTTGATTACAATTCACCAATATTTGGTTGTTTCTTCAATACTGTGATTAATTGCTTAATTTTTTTGCCAGCAGTTAGGTTCTATTTACCATCTATGCTATGTTTGGGAAAGCTATGTTTAGATTAGAGAAGAATTGAAGAGAGCACGATCTTAACTCTGAGGGGAGGCGGATTTGTGGTTAGGATAGGAATATACCTAGTCACCGTGCTTAATTAAATATTATAATTTTAATGCATTCTTAATAGGTTGATTTCATAGGAATATATGCATTAATCTATTTTGAACAGGCGAGTAGTACTTCGGAAGAAGGCTACGAGAGCAATTGTTCGATTGATTAGCAACCATGAGTGAATTGTATGAAAGGACGAGTTAACTAGAACATAATAGGATTGGTGAATCGATCACAACCCTGAAATATTTGTCTCTACTGAATACACAACAATCATTTTGGTGCTTGATAATTTCGTTACTAGTTAGAATTATTGTTTAGTATAATCACACTCTTGAACTCGAATTGGCTAGACTGAATAACAATCTTGGTAAATTTAGTGGGTAGTTAATACAAGTCTTTGTGGGTTCGACACTCGACTTATCATTTTATTACTTGTACGACCACATATATTTGCGTGTTTGTTTGGGAGAAATAAGATTTTGGCACCGTTTCCGGGGACTTGAATATTGACTACTTTGTAGTTTTTGCTTTAATTATTTATTTCGTCAAGTCTAATGTTACTTTATTATTGATCTGCTCTTAGGAACCTTGATTGAATGCGAAGGATCAGAAGCGAGGACAGACTTCAAGGCTTTAACCCCGAACCTGAGAGAACACTTTATAGGAGGTTGAGGGAAGCAAGGGACATAAATTGTGATGACCCATAATGTCATCTTTAAATTTAATAAGTAATTCTGTTTCTAAGACCTCGAAAAGTACTAATTATCATTTCTCTACTTGCATGCGCAGTCCATAAAATTTTTCGAAAAGTTTTTATGTGAAAAATAGAATAAAATGTGAAATAGAGCCTTAAAACTCAATTGAGTTGACTTTGGTCAATATTTTGAGCAAACGGACACGGATCAGTATTTTGACAGTTTCGGTCGCTCCGTATCGTGATTTGGGACTTGGGTGTATGCTCGAAATTTAATTTAGAGGTCCCTAACTCAAGTTATGACCATTTAACAGAAACTAGTAATTTAAAGGCTAAAGATTTTCAAGTTTGACCACGGGGTTGACTTTTTGATATCGGAGCCGGAATCCGATTTTAGAAATTTGAATAGCTCTGTTATGTCATTTATGACTTGTGTGCCAAATTTAAAGTCATTCCGGATTTATTTAATATGTTTTGGCACAAGATTTGTAAATTTAAAAGCTTAAAACTCAAAGTTCGAATCAAGGGGTGAATTGTAATTTCAGTGTTGTTTGACGTGATATGAGACCCCGAGTAAGTTCATATGATGTTATAGAACTTGTTGGTATAATTGGTTGAGGTCTCGGGGGACTCGAGTGAATTCCGGATGGTTAACGAATCAAAATTTGGACTTAAGGAAAAATCTGAAATTTTGGCCTTCTGGTGTAATCGCACCTGCGGTCAATTTTTCGCAGATGCGGTCAAATTTTCGCAGAAGCGGAAATCGCACATGTGGTCATTTTTCAGCAGAAGTGGAACCGCATATCCGGTCAAATGTTCGCAGAAGCGGAAATGCTGGACATAACACATAAAATCGGGTTTTAGTCATTTTTACTCATTTTTGAGTTTTGAGTCTCGGATTTGGGCGATTCCAAAGTGATTTTTTACGATTTTGAATTGGGTAAGTGTTCTATAACCAAAAGCGATTATATTTCATAAATTCATGTCTATATTCATCATTTATTTCGGATTTAGATGGAAGAAATTGGAATTTTTAAAAAAATCTTCCAAAAACGAAAACTTTAGATTTGAAGGTCCATTTGATATCGAAATTTGATAAATTTTGTATGGTTGGACTCATCTCAGAATGGGTGTTCGGATTTCGTAAATGTTTTTGAGATTTGAGACATGGGTCCCACTGTCGAATATTTAAATGAATTTTGGATTTTTATCCGAAAAATTAGTAAATTCATATGGAATTAATTCTTATGATTTCTATTGATTATATCGAATTGTTTATGAATAGATTTGAAGCTTTTGGAGACAAATTTAAAAGGAAAAGCTATGGTCAAGTAATTGATTGGAATTTGCAAAGCGAGGTAAGTGTCGTGGTTAACGTTGACTTGAGGGAATAGAAAAACTATTTGTTAGGTGAAATGCATGTGAACGATGTATAGGTGAGGTGACGAGTTCTATACGTCGTCAAATTAATTGTTTGCATAATTACTTGAAAAATCATAAATCGTTTTAAATCATGAATTAATTATTATAATAATTGTTTCTCTCCTATTCTTTGTCAAATATTAATTCTTGAATTCCTGCATTAATTGTTACATGCTATTTGAATTATGTGTCTTAATTGTTATTTGACATTTAGCATATTAAATATTAAACTGCCTATTTTCTCCCTGATTTCCATAATAATCTGTTATTTGTCATTGTTTGTTTCATAATTAAATCATAATTATTGTATGTGTGTTGTCTTATAATTTTATATTAATTGTTGCATTTATTGAAAAAATTTCTTCTATAAGAATTCGTAAATGAATATATTGGAGGAGCGGGTTGCACGCCGCAACGGACTTATTAAAAGTCCATATTGGAGGATCGGGTTGCACGCCGCAACAGACTTATTTAAAAGTCGATATATATATATATATATATATATATATATTGGGGGATCGGGTTGCACGCCGCAACAAAATTGATTAAAATGAATATATTGGGGGAGCGGGTTGCACGCCGCAACAGAATTGAATATGAATATATTGTGAGAGAGGGTTGCACGCTGCAACAGAAATTGATAAAAATGATAATTGGTTATGACCGCTGAGTTGGCTTCAATTATTATAAATGAGTTACCTGATATATTTCTATTATTTGTTGTAGTTACTAATATTGCATACAGGTTAATGTAAGTGACCCGCCTTAGCCTCGTCACTACTTCGTCGAGGTTAGGCTCAGCACTTACCGGTACATGGGGTCGGTTGTACTGATACTACACTCTCCACTTCTTGTGCATATTTCGGAGTTGGTCTGAGCGGCGTACTATAGATTTGCTCAGATTTCAGCTATTCAGAGGAGACTTGAGGTATAACTGTACGACGTCCGCAGTTCTGAAGTCCCCGTCTACTTTACTTTAGTTGTGTGTTTATTTTCAGACAGTTTTATTTTATTCAGGGCCTTATTTGTATTATTCTAGAAGTCCGTGCACTTGTGACACCAATTCTAGGATGGTATTTAGACACCGTTGTTTCTTTTTTGGATTATTCACTATATTTCAGACTTTACTTCCGCAATTGTTCTTTGTTATTAATAACTTTAAAAATTGTTTTAAAAATGAATAATATTATTCTAACGTTGGCTTGCCTAGCAAGTGAAATGTTAGGCGTCATCACGGCCCAAAGGTGGGAATTTCGGGTCGTGACATAAATAATCTTCAGGCACTTGTTCAATTTCCTGTGAACATGGCAGAGGAGCAACATATGGTTGTTCAGGAGGTGGGAATGCCATGTATTGCTAATGTCACCTCCTGCATTGTGAAGCCTAGATTCACTGGGCACTTTTAGCTGAAACGGAGCATGATCCAGCTACTTCATGCGAATGGGCAATTTATGGGTCTTCCACACGAGGATCCACAACAGCATATCCTGAATTTCTTTGAGATTAGTGATATAAACGGAGTCACCCAAGAATATGTGAAGCTCAGACTTTTTCGTTCTCTATGTTGGGCGAAGCAAAGCGATGGTTGAAGGTAGAACCAGCTATCTATTACATCATGGAATGATTTGGCAAGGAAATGTTTGGCAAGGTTCTTCCCTTCAGGAAAAACTGCAAAGATCAGAAGTGAGATAGTCTCCTTCAAACAGAAAGCGGGGGAGTCATTATACTCAGCTTGAGAGAGGTTCAAGGGGCTGCTCAAAGACTGTCCTTATCACAATCTGACAAACGAAGTGTTAGCTCACACTTTCATAGAAGAGCTACATCCTGAGACAAAGATTGTGGTAGATGCTGCAGCTGGAGGTCAAGTGTTGGTGAAAAGCTTCGATGAGATAGATGCATTATTGAACAAATTCTCCAAAAGCAATCATGATTGGCAAAGAGAGATGGGCATACACACAGTGCAAAAATCTGCAGGGGGTCTCAAGTTAGATGTCGTTTTGGCATTATCAGTTCAGATTTCCACATTGACCAAGCAAGTCAATCAGATGATCTTGGTTATTAAGAAGCAACAAGCCTATCCAGTACAACAGGTTCAATTGTTTTGCCAAGTGTGTAGAGAGGGTAATACGAGCGACTTATGCCCAGTTCATCCAGAGTCTGTCTGTTTTGTGGGTAATACAAATAGGGGCCAGACAAACCAGTACGGGAACATTTACAATCCCAACTGGAGGAACCACCCAAACTTCTCTTAGGGTGGAAACAAAGGTGCTCAGAATTAGTACAGGCCACAAGCACCTCAACAATAATATAGACCACCTCAGGCTGAGCAACATGCAAACCCGACGAGTCACTTGAGGAGATGATGAAGAGATTTATGGCTAACCAACAGGCCCAAGCAGTAGCGATGAGCAATTTGGAGCGACAAATGGGGCAACTTGCCAATGCTCAAAATACTCGACCAACTGGGCTCTTCCTGGTGATACCGAGCCTAATCCTAAAGGTCAAGTCAATGCGGTTACCTTGAGAAATGGAAGAGTGTTAGAAGAAGTTCCAAAGAAAAAGAAATATACGGCTAGTCCTGAAAGAGAATTAGTTCCCAAGCCAGTTGAGAAGAATGAGAAAGAGAACAAAGGATCAGAGCTAGTAATTGTGACAAGGCCACCACCTCCTTTTCCACAAAGACTGTAGAAGAAAAACAATGATGCTAATTACAAGAAATTCTTAGATATTTTGAGCCAAATGCGTGTGAATTTGCCTTTGATGGAAAGTTTGCAGGAAGTGCCTAAGTAAGCAAGGTATCTCAGAGATATTATGGCAAACAAGCGAAGGCATATAGAGTTTGAAACAGTTGCACTTACTGAAGAGTGTAGTGCTAGAGTTTAGAGTAAACTTCCTCGTAAGTTGAAGGACCCTGGGAGTTTCACAATTCCTTTGTCTCTTGGAAAACAAGAAGTTGGTAGAGCCCTGTGTGATTTAGGGGCTAGTATAAATTTGATGCCATCCTCTTTGTTCAAGAAACTCGGATTGGGGGTGCTTAGACCTACTATAATCACTTTACAGTTAGCAGATAGGTCACTATCTATGCCAGAAGGAATTATTGAGTATGTGTTAGTTCGAGTGGGAAAGTTTATTCTTCCTGCTGATTTTATTGTTCTTGATTACGAGGCAGATGAGAAAGTGCCCATTATTTTGGGGCGACCATTCTTAGATACAGGTGGAGCGATTATTGATGTGAGGGAAGGGAAGTTGAAGATGAGAGTTGACGATGATGAAATAACTTTTAATGTGTACAAAGACACTTAAGTTCCCTAAGCATTATGAGAACTTGTGCATGAATATTGTGGTAGAATTGAAAGGGATAGAGCAGAGTCCTTATGTAAATTGTAATGATCCAGATGCGACAACTGAGTTAGAGGAGGTGGTGTTGCAAGCTGAGTGTATAAAGATGACTGAGAAAAGAGCCAGAAATGAAAGAGGAGACCTTTTGAGAGCGTGCAAAAAGGCTAGAATTCATGGGAGAAAGAAGAAGAGAAAGCGCCCAGCCTGAGCAGAGTATCAGGGTCGTGCCACGGCTATAAATAAGGCGCTTGTTGGGAGGAAACCCAACCTGTATTTTATTTATTTATTTTTTATAGTATCAAGTTTTGTGTTGTTTTTGTTTTGCAGAGTAGGGAAAGTCTGAGTACCCGAAGTTGAAGTTGAGGAGCATGTTTGAGCTTAAGTGTGGGGTCGTCCCGACCGTTAATATTGAGGATCATGTCCGAACTAGGCCCGAGAGGGTCTCAGGGAGTATTTATCACCCTTGTTTTAATATTTTTCTCTGTGATCATGCATCGAGGACTATGCATAAAATAAGTGTGCGGTGAGGAGACTACTTTCTAAAATGTAATTGTATAAAACTGTTTTATATTAATTCATTATTAGTTTTTCTTTTAGAACTCGTAGTAGACATAGTCTAGGTTCTAAAAAAACGAAAATAGAAAGAAAAAAGAGAAAAAAAATCAGAAAAAGCTCGGACTTTTCCCGACGATGGATCTTTTGGAAACTTTTCTTGAGGGATTAAAGTCTGATTAAAAAATACCAAAAAGATTTTTTTAGGACAATTAGGTAGTATCCCTTAGTTTTTCTTTGGGCGCCGGTTCTTTTCCAAGGGTGTAGCTCGAACCGGGTACTTTATTTTTTTTAAGAGTAGCTTAGGAAGGGACTAAGTTGCTCTGAGATACCTAGTGACATGTTTGGTGCTGGCATATTAGGCTATGGCATGTGATCTATCTTCCCGTACATTTGGTTTGAATTGTTAGCCTATTCTGTGATGCCTTCTCTCAGTTGTTTGACTTGTATGCCACATAGTGCATTATTGCTTAAATTTCTCAATTATATGTGCTTGCTTGACTTGAGAAACATAACCGTCTTGATTGATTCATGTGCAATGTGTGTGTGAAGATTTATGATTCTCTGTGCTATCATGTGTAGTCTAGAACTTGCCCCGTGTGTTAATCAAAGAGAATTTGTTAAGTTGTGCTAATCTAGGAGATGACGTAGGTGTTTCTTGCTCGATCATAGATGTGCTTGTCACATAAAAATAAAATTTTCTGTTTGCTAGCCCCTTTAAGCCTATAGACCTTTTCTTTGGCACCCACATTACAAGCCTATTCCCGTTTGTTCTTAATTGACATTGTTTTCATCCCTTTACCTCCTAAGGTACTTAGTCGCTAAAAGATGTAAGGCGAGAGATTGAGGAGTTGCTTTCAAGTGGAACCATGGAAGGGCCCTTAAGGTGCACTAAAGTTGAAAAAAGGTCACTAGCCGATAAACTTTAATGTATAGAGTGTGTGTAGAAAGAAAAAGAAAAAGCGAAAAAGAAAAAAAATTGGAAAAACAAAAGAATGATAGTCAAATAATGTAGAAAAACACATATCTCCTAATCCTACTAATCTGTTCTAGTGGAAATATAGATGTGCTTAATTGAAAATAGGGCTATGTTATATACTCCCTCCGTTTTAATTTATGTGAACCCATTTGACGAGGCACGTTGTTTAAGAAAAGAGAGAAGACTTTTGAACTTGTGGTGTAAAATGAGGCACATATATTTTGTGTGGCTATATATCATTGCATAAAGGTAAATTGTTTTCAAATAAGGAAAGAGGTCATTCTTTTTGGCACGGACTAAAAATGAAATAGGTTCACATAAATTGAAACGGAGGGAGTATGATATATGACGAGTGAATTGGTTAAGAAGAAGATGTGCTTGATTTTTGAGTGTAGTGGATTAAAGTGCTTAGGAGGGTTAGTCACTATTCCTAAATGTATCCTACCCATCCCTTAGCCTCCATTACAACCTTAAAGTCCTAATTGATCCTAGATTTGGCTAGCTTAGTTAGTAGCGATGTACATTACGGACAACCTTATGGTACGACCACGGGATGCACATGAATTCTTTGTGAGAGTGAGCGAATTTTGCTCAATTGTGTGATGTCCTTAATTTATATTCAAAAGCATACTTGAATCTATGGACTATTTTATGTTCACTCTTGTATTTGTTGGTGAGGGCACATGATCTAATGAATGATTGGTAATGTTGTAACTTCTCTTTTTGGGTGAGTACGCGAGTTAAGGGTGCTTAGTGGTGACGAGTCGACTTTTGAGGTAGAGTGGTTACGGATAGATTGTTTGAATTGATTGAATTGAAATGGATATAGTTGGGTATGTTTAAAACGGTAAGAATATGAATTTTATATGTTCATGCTTGATTGTCGGTATCGATCATATTCAAGGGTAGAGTGTATGGTGAAAAAACAAATTGAAGTGCTCTTCTCTAGTGAGATTTGTATGTAGTTGGGATAGAGTTGTTAGTCCCATTGCTCGAGGACGAGCAAGAGTCTAAGTGTGGGGTATTGATATTTAGCTTAAAGTATATATATTTATATGTATATCGCCTCATGTTTTACTCGTGTTTTGTGGATTTCAGATGTAAAATATATTGATTTATATTAATTCGGGGTATTTTTATGTGTAGGAATCATCCGGAAGCAATTGGGGGCGAAAGATACGAGATTAGAGCCAAAACGGAGGAAAAATAGAAAATGTGGAATTTCAGCGCCACAGGCAGTGCTCCACGCCACCTGTGGCGCCATTAGCAGAAACTTCAACAAGCCAGCGCCCCATACTACCCTGGACGCTGGTGACGAAAATTTCTCCAACTTTTTTCGGGACAAGGTTATTTTGACCCTAGACCTACCTAACGCGTATAAAAACAAGACTAAACCTATGTTTGGAGGGGAGACGCCACTTTGAAGAGAAAATACACACGAGAAACATTCGGGAGCGAGGAGATCTTAGTTTTCTTCATCTTTTCTTAGTATTTCAGTTATCCAACACTTATGAATTTGTTTAATCTTATCATGAGTGGCTAAAACCCATAGTTCTGGGGTTGTGATTTAGATATGAATATTGTTGTTTAACGTTGACTTAACCTTGATTACAATTCACCAATATATGGTTGTTTCTTCAATTCTGTGATTAATTGCTTAATTGTCTAGCCAGTAGTTAGGTTCTATTTACTATCTATGATATACTTGGGAAAGTCATATTTAGATTAGAGAAGAATTGAAGAGAGCACAATCTTAACTCTGAGGGGGGTGGATTTGTGGTTAGGATAGGAATATACCTAGTCAACGTGCTTAATTAAATATCGTAATCTTAATGCGTTCTTAATAGATTGATTTCATAGGAATATAGGCATAAATCTATTTTAAATAGGCGAGTAGTACTTCGGGAGAAGGCTACGAGAGCAATTATTCGTTTAATTAGCAACCATGAGTGAATTGTATGAAAGGGAGAGTTAATTAGAACACAGTAGGATTGGTGAATCGATCACAACCCTGGAATATTTGTCTCTACTGAATACACAACAATCATTTTGCTGCTTGATAATTTCATTACTAGTTAGAATTATTGTTTAGTATAATCACACTCTTGAACTCAAATTGCTCGACTGAATAACAATTTTGGTGAATTTAGTGGGTAGTTAACACAAGTCTATGTGGGTTCAACACGACTTATCATTTTATTACTTGTACAATCACGTATACTTGCGTGTGCATTTGGGAGCAACAGTTACCAGAGTAAAATGGACAAAACTTTGATATACTCTCAAGCAATATTTACAAAAATAGTTGAAATCCATCATCTCTTTTACTCTTTTAGTAAACACTTTTTGCCAGCAAGTACTTCCAATCTATATATCTACTAGATTACTTTGCCTGTGCTTACGCACGTGCCCAACAATCTAAACTTTGACGAAGTTTGTTTTTCACTTGTTAATTTGTTCTTTGTTATAATTTACTGTTGTATTTTAAATTCAATTAACCTAACTAATTGTTTTATCTTTTTACTCCTAGAGGAATAAAAATAATCGTAGGAACATATATGTATTTCTATTGTCAACGTTTTAGAACATTAAGATAAGATAAAGAAAGATTAGATATATAAAAGTGAGGAAATAAACATGTCTCTCAACGGCAACCAATTCTATATTTTTTAAAAAAAATTCTCAAAAGAAATAAAATGCTTGAATTAATAATATGAATTTTCTGTGCTCATTCTTGGTTCTAGCTCTCTTTCTTTTAGATGCCTAATTTAATTATGATGTTTTAATAATTTTTGTTATTTCAGTTTATTGCTTGATAGGTGTTATTAAAGTTTCAACCTTAGATATTTGGAAGATTCACTCTCATTTCTATGTATTTTAAAAAGTTATTTCTTTTCGTTAGCTTTATCTTGGTTACGTGAACAAAGTTACAAACTATGAACCTCTAATACCTTTTTGTGTGCTCCATTCATGTCATTTTCATTGGGATTGTTTAGAAAGTATACTCTTAGTTAATACAGGTTAGTAATTGTGAAGTAAACAAAACTTTAAAAATCTTATGTATTCCTCAGTGCTCACTTACACATTTATTTGGAAACCTTTTGAGAAAATTTTGAATAGATAAAATGTAACGACCCGGCCGGTCGTTTTGAGAGTAATAGCCCCGATCCCCTATTAATTGCTTTTCTCATATCTATTTCTACTTTTGTGACTTGCCGGGATGATTGGTTTTGAGTTTCGGAGTGCTTTGGGACACTTAGTCCCTAAATGAGAGCTTAAGCCTTAAGATTTGGACCGTAGTTGAAACTGTATGAAGACGACTCCGGAATGGAATTCGTTAGTTCTGTAAGCTGCGTTAAGTGATTTTGGGTTTAGGGTCGTGTCCGGATTGTGTTTTGGAGGTCCGTAGCTCATTTAGGCTTGAAATGGCGAAAGTCGAATTTTTGGAGTTTTGAGCCGGTAGTGGAATTTTTCATATCGGAGTCTGAATCTGATTTCGGAAGTTGGAATAGGTTCGTAATATCGAATATGTCTTGCGTGCAAATTTTGGGGTCAATCGGACGTGGTTTGATAGGTTTCGGCATCGGTTGTAGAATTTTGAAGTTTCAAGTTCTTTAAGTTTGAATTGGAAGGTGATTCGTGATTTTAGCATTTTTCGATGTGATTTGAGAGATCGACTAAGTTCGTATGGTATTTTAGGACTTGTTGGTATGTTTGGTTGAGGTTCCGGGGGCCTCGGATGAGTTTCGGATGCTTAACGAATCACTTTTGGACTTTGGAAGATAACAAATTTCTGGTATTCTGTTGCAGGCATTTTCTTCATTGTGTTCGCAAGGGAGTCCTCGCGTTCGCTTAAGGTATTTGGGAAGGGCAGCTGAATTACGCTTCGCGTCCGTGATGTCGCTCTCGCATTCGCAAAGGTGTGGAACCTCGAAGCTACGCGTTCGCGAAGAAGAACTGGAGGCAGGCGAGATTTTGTGCTTCACGTTCCCGATGGAGATCCCGTGTTCGCGAAGGGTCAAGCTTAGCGGTCTTCGCGTTCGAGATGGAGGATTTTTGGGCCGAAGTAAATTGTACTTCGCGAACGCGAGGGTGTGGACGCGTTCGCGAAGAAGGAAGCGTCTGGGCAGTATTAAAGTTTCCAAAAACGGGGGTTATGCCATTTTTATCAAACACTTGAGTTGGGAGCTCGGATTTTGGACCAGGGATTGAGGAATTTTCAGAGATATTGATTGGGTAATGATTCTTAACTCCTTTATGATTATATTCCACCAATCTATGCTTGAATTCATCATTTAATTTCGGATTTGGGGTGAAAAATTGAGAAAACTTCTTAGGCCGAATTTTGGGGTTTTGATCGAGATTTTGGTATCGCATTTGAACAAATTTTGGTATGAGTAAACTCGAGAGTGAATGGATGTTCGTAATTTGCAACTTTTACTCGATTCCGAGACGTGGGCCTCACGGGCGATTTTTGAGTTAATTTCAGAATTTTTGTTAAAATGTTGATTTCATTAATTTGATGAGTCTATTATGGTTGTATTTATGATATATAATTACTTCTGGCTAGATTTGGGCCATTCGGAGCCGAATATTCGTGGGAAAGGCATTCTGACCGATTGATTGAGCTTGGTGTGAGGTAAGTGGCTTGCCTAACTTTGTATGGGAAAAATCCCCTTAAGATTTGAAACTACTGTGATATGTGAGCGCCGTGTACGTAAGGTGACGAGTACGTACACGGGCTAGTTGTGGTAAAACTCGATTTTCTTACTGAGCAGCAACATGTTTTCCTGTTATTTTGAGTTATACCATTTTAATGAGTACAAATCTATTTATATTCTTAATTAAGTTATTCCAATATGTGTAGCTATCATGTTTAGTCTATTACAACATGTCCATATGTCTTAATTTTTTATGTGAATTATATGCAGCATGCTTAGTAAATTTTCCGTTCCTTCCCTCACTGGTACCTAGCCTAAATTGTAAACATTTCGTGATGTAGTTGTATTCCTATCTTTTGCGCTGCATATTTACTTTGGGACTACAGAACGGTATTTCGGGAGATCCCCCTGTCTTGCATATTTAAATTGGGACTACGGACGTATTCCGGAAGATCCCCCAGCACTGCATATTTACTTTGGGACTACGAACATATTCCGGAAGATCCCCCTGTACTGTATATTCATTCGGAACTACGGGACGGTATCCCGGAAGATTCCACATTGTGTATACCTTGTTCTGAGCCGAGGGTTCCCTTGACTGTTAAATTTCTTTGAAACTTTTCTTTAACTGTTTACCGTAAAACTTACTTATAT
>AWOL01S0002965.1:0-13818 GCA_000715115.1 Nicotiana otophora
GCTCGGGCCGAGTATGGTACCGGGTGCCGGCCACGTCCCTTCAGGTTGGGGCGTGACAGAAACCCTCAAGAACAATTTCAAATTTATTTGCATATAACCAAGCTATCAGAACTGAATTCCTCTAACTCGACCAAGCCACGCAGGTCACCAAAACCAAGAATATTGCCACCAACATCTGTAGAGCCTCACCGAATCATAGTTACCCAAAAGACCCGAGCATATCATTACCATACTGGTCTAGCCTGCTACCCAGTTGTCATATTTTCTCCGAGTTTCTTCTGAATTACCCTCAAGTTGACCCTTTTCCTTGCCAGAACATTACGGCCCTTACCTAAAGCTCACTATAAAGAATTACCACAAGTCCCCACACCATCCAATGTAAATAACCAATCCTAGCGACATACGAATCCAAAAAATTTTAAATTGCCACTTATACATTTTTGAATCCATTAGCACCTGCTCGAGAGCCACACCCCTTTTCAAATCTAAATTGCACCGCCCCAAACGGGCTGAAAGATACATGCCCCATTAGCATTACAACACCCAAAGAAGTAACCCCGCCTTAGCACCACCAATCAAATTCATACTCTGTGTGCACTAAATCCTTCAAATAACAACTTAATAATTCCATGGTTTTCATTTTTTCATATAGTGTAATGCTACCCATATTCAAGAATTTTCTTGCTCTAGTCATCCTCGATCTCAACCTATGCCCAATCATAATTTATCCACAAGTATGTCCCAAACTAGAACTAAAATTTAATATATAACCATGAGATTAAACCGTCCGTAGCAGGCTCCCCAAGTTGGCTCAAATCCATAGAACAAAACATTCCATAACTAACAATACCCATACTCTATTATTGCCATAATTCTGCAGTCAGTTGATCGAAAATTATTCTTAAGCTCATGCAACACCAACCATAAGATACCTCAATTATCCGCTAAATTGGCATATATTCTCTTGACAGTCAAGTCAACTTTCCTAACCGAATTCATGTTCAAATCTCAACACATACACTCCGCTGGTAGAAAAGAAACTCTCCACTCAACATTATAAGGAACACACCTATGTAAGTTACTCTGCAGGAGGTAACCCACTTGCTTAGCTTAGCCTCAAATTGGCATCTTGCTATACCCTTTCGTAGCTAGAATTACTACGCATTCACTTAATTATCCTGAGTCCAAACTCATTAACAATACATAAGAATTTAATTTATTCCACAATTAGACAACCTTAAAGATCCTTCAATATACTCACAACTCAAGACTATACGTCAAATCAAGACAAAATTCAAGTTACAAATGAAGCTACCGAGCTTAAGCTACGGTCTAAACCTGGCCTCAAGTCCTCCAGACTGTCCCATCACCAAAACACAGAATACACATTTCGCACCTCGTTCATGTAATCACAAGACATCGATGCACAACTGATACCGAGCGAACACATGCGCAAACGAATGCATGGAAGGAATTCAAAGAATTATGTTTCAAACTAAATCAATTTCGGATGATAAGGAAAGAAATATGGGAAATTATCCTAAATGTCCTGTAGCCTCTCGAAGATAAGTATGGACGTCATCATACTGATCCGCAAGACTCTACTAGATACTTGATCATGACTTGTAGAAACTATGAACCTAGAACTCTGATACCAACTTGTCACGACCCAAAATCCGACTAGTCGTGATGGTACCTAACCCAACCCACTAAGTAAGCCATTTATCAACTATCCAATTCCAATGAAATTTAACAAAATAATTAAGTAAAAGAAAATATCTAAATCTTATACATTCCCCAAGGACTGATAGTACAAATCATGAACTTTTAAGATTAGAATTTACAAAGCTAGTATGAAATAAACACATCATCTGTTCAAAATGTACATAAACAGATCTTTATAATCTAAGGCTACCATGAACAAGCGACAGCTACAATCGGAACGCGGGTACATCTTCAAATCTAGCTTCCGTCAGTCTCTGCAACATCAACATTCAATATCTGCATGCAAGGTGCAGAAGTGTAGTATGAGTACAACCGACTCCATGTACTCAATAAGTAACAAACCTAACCTTAGGTTAAAAGTAGTGACGAGCTGGAATAAAGGTCGGATCCAACACCAATAGCCAACAACAGTCCATAATGTCGTAAAGAAAGTAATAAAAGAAGTAACTCAGAGATAAAATGCTCAGCTTAATCATGATTTCTGAAAATAAGTCTGCCTTCAAGTATATCAAGGAAAACCCAAATCGTTTACCGAAGTTTCCAAAAATATGAGTAAGTTTGAAAATAGTAATTTACCCAAATATCCATTCAACAATAAATAAGATGTTTCATTTTTATTCCAGTAGGCGATACTGAGTGGGGGCAATCCAGCTCGTGGGGAAGATCCATCCCCAGGTACAAATGCTTCGGACAAGATCCATGCCCAAAGAAGATCCACCCCTCAATATAAATCAATCACGCTCACTGGGGGTGTGTGCAGACTCCGGAGAGGCTCTTTCACCCTAAGCGCTATAAACCGCGCGGACAATTCACGTGCCATAGTATCAATATCCTCAAAATCAGGACCTCAGCTTCACTCAATCGTCAATCTCTCCAGTCTCTCGGGCTCACAATGTCAGGAAACTAGCCCGAAAATAATGATATCACGTGTCAATATGTAGCAACAGAGACTGAGATATGATATGAAATGAATGAACATGACTGAGTTTGAAATTGCAATGTAAGCATATAACTCAAAAGCAGTAACGACCTCAATGGGTCCCAACCGAATAATCATGTAGCCTAGACATGGTTTCTAATATGAATCACAATTCGATAACTCTAGTACGTAGAGATTTCATGATTAGAGATAAGTTTAGGTAACTATACAGTACCACAGAAATAACGGAGTCCCAGTTAACATGGTGCACGCCCACACGCCCGTCACCTAGCATGTGCGTCACCTTAACACCAAACAAATAACATGTATAGTTAGAGTTCATACTCTCAGCTCTAAGATTAAAAGAGTACCTTACCTCGAACAAGATGAATCCAATGACGGGCAAGCTAACAATACTCCGAAAATTCCATTCCGCGTGTATCAACCTCCGAACGTCTTCATATCTCTTAAATTCCATGCCGAATGGTACAAAACTAGTCAAACAACGTGAAAATTAATCAAAATATACTCCAATGCTTGCAATTTAACAATTTATAAAAATTCCTAACTCCGCTCAAAAAATCGACAGTGGGGCTCACGTATCGGAATCCGACGAAACTCACAAAATGAGTTCAACCATACTAATTTTACTCAAATCCGACTCCGAATCGGTATTCAAAATTCAAAAATTCATTTTATGAAATTATAGAAATTTTCTTCGATTTCTCTTGAAGATTCGATAATCATACACCAAAAATGAAGATTAATTCATGAAATATAATCACATGGGAGTCAAGAACACTTACCCCAAGTTGTGTGGAAAAGTTCCTCTCCAAAGTCGCCCAACCCGAGCTCCAAAATTCTAAAATGGATAAAAATGTTGAACCCTCGAATATAAGGCATTCTGCCCAGTGTTTTCGCATTTACGGACACTAGGTCGCATCTGCGACCATCGCTTCTGTGTAACAAGCTTGCATCTGCGAGATAGCCTTGGCCAGCAGTGATCGCTTTTGCGGTCTCGCTTTTTCACGCACAAATCCTCATCTCTCCTGCCCAGCAGTGCCCAGGCTTTTTCTACGAAGGACTGCTCGCTTCGGCGGGCCGCTTCTGCGGTTCCTCATGCGCATGTGCGAAGACACAAGCAACAGAAAATTTCGAGCATTTCTTAAGTTCAAATTCAATCCATTAATCATCCGTTAATCATCCGAAACTCAAGCGAGGCCTCCGGGACCTCAACCAATTATCCAATAATTCCTAGAACATTATACGAACTTAGTCGTGGCCTCAAATCACATCAAACAACGCTAAAACCACTAATCATACCCCAATTCAAGCTTAATGAAACCATGAATTTCAACTTCTACATTCGATGTCGAAACCTATCAAATCAACTCTGGCTGACTTCAAATTTTTCACATAAGTCATGGATGACATAACCGACCTATTCCAATTTCAGAATCGGATTCTGGCCACGATATCAAAAAGTCAACACCCCGGTCAAACTTCCAAACTTAAATTTCTATTTTAGCTAGTTCAAGCCTAATATAACTACGGAGTTCCAATTAATTTTTCGGACACGCTCCTAAGTCCAAAATCACCATACGGAGATATTGGAATCATCAAAACCCTATTTTGGGGTCGTTTACACATAAGTCAACATCCGGTCAATCTTTTCAACTTAAGTTTTCATCTTGGAGACTAAGTGTCTCAATTCATTTCAAAACCTCACCGGGCTCGTACCAATTACCCCAGCAAGTCATACAACAACTGAAAATCATAATTTGAGCAGTTAATGGGGGAACGAGGCTGTAATATTCAAAACGACTGGCCAGCTCATTACATATTCCCCCACTTAAACATATGTTCGTCCTCGAACGTACCAAGAGTTGTTTTCATTTTACCACGCCACCCTATTCCATATAGGCCTCACAATACCACGTAATTGAAGATCATTACTTTAACCTTAGCCTATAAACCTTGGAATTCTATTTCCAACATTCAGAATTTCTTTTCAAGACACGAATCGTATATCTACACATTATATGAGTTTGAACAAGCGGTATGAAGCCATAACCATAACCCCAGATATAGTCACATAACATACTACACAACTTGCATGCTCGCAGCACCATTCCTGATCAAAGTAACTACTCCAACTAACCTGGTACTAGTATTAAACCCCATATCAAGCCAAACTTTATTCCAGAACCTTCGTCCACTACTTCTAGTAAAAGAAACACGTAGAATCTCATAACCCCTTATCATATCAACAAGTCATGGAGCTCTCTCGCCCGAACCAGAAGCATAATCACTTTCTAAGTCGACTTTCAATGTCATCCTCCCAAATATACCGTAATCAAACTTGATAGTGCCCGTTCTAGGTCCAATGGCCATGTATTATTAAACACAACTATCCCACATACATGCCACACCAATATAACTTAAGCCACAACTGCGCAATCCGTGTACCCAAAAATGGAAAATGTCTCAAATAAGAGAACCATATTGCAAGTTCAACAAGCACCACCAGATCTACAATGCTATAAGTTCATCATATATAGTAGAAATAAGACACACAAATATAGCAATGATAACCAACACTTCTAGAGATCAAATTAACATAAACCGCATGGCATGCTCACCGGCCTCCAGTCCAATATATCATACAAGAGCAATTAAACAAGTACACATGTATATGATAATAAAATAAGATTCTCATGCTCCTCGACTAGTATAAATAACACGCCATAGTGTAGGCATGTGCAAAGTCTACTTTCACAACTCAAATCGGCAAGTTAACGCAAAAATAGTAACTACCAAGCTTCTATCATGGAATTAGCATCTTTATAACCTCAAGTATAACCTAGATAGTTCTCCACAAAGGTAAGAATACGAGAAACATTATAACTTTATGCTTAACAGTCAACTCTAGGGATATCATAGCCTAAGCATTCTTTCGAGTATGAAGACTTGCCTCGATGCCCGCACATGGGTGCACTTATATGCAACTCATAACGCGTAGCTATCACAAATAATAAACGCATCTAGTGCCTCAACTGAGTTCAAATAAAATACTCACCTAAAACAGGTCGCAACCCTGTAACAATATGTTTCTGAGAACTCCCAGTCTCCAAATTCATAGGACACATGAATCTACATAACTGATCCCAATTCTAGCATTCCAATGACTAACTCACCCTTCATAAAGATCTTCCCACGAGGAATACTTCTACAATTATTCCGTGCCACATAGAAAACATTTTGAATACTAGCAGTCTATCAACCAGGTGAGTACCGCAAAACTAATGAAACATCCCTAAGTTAAAACACAATACGCCTTCTCAAATACGCACCCTTCTCATGCAATACCAAGTAGTAATAGTATTCCTCTAGTTATTTGGAACGTCCCGTGTTGTCTAAGAATTCATGACCATCCCTTCAAAACTGAACCGTATACTTGCACATGCAAATCTCAGTCTCACTCCACGCGCCGCCTCTATTAGGCCATTAAATGAAAACACAAGAATTATATTAACAATATGAGTTACCAGCAAACTACATACCCAGCATGTTAGAATCCTTCCTCTTCCTTCCTTCCAGGAGGAAATCACAATACACAACATGTTCCTTACACTGGTAGAACATATCTAGTTCAAACCATGGAAGAAACCCTCAAGAACACTGTGAAATGCATTTTCACATAACCAAGCTATCAGAACTGAATTCCTCTAACTCGACCAAGCCATGCAGGTCACCAAAACCGAGAATATTGCTACCAACATCTGTAGAGGCTCACCATATTATAATCACCCAAAAGAACAAAGCATATCATTACCAAACTGGTCTGGCCTACTACCCTATTGTCCTATTTTCTCCAAGTTTCTTCTGAATTACCCTCAAGTTGACATTTTTCCTTACCAGAACACTACGGCCCTTACCCAAAGCTCACTATACAGAATTACCGCAAGTCCCGATTCCATCCAAAGTAAATAACTAATCCTAGCGAGATATGAATCCGAAAAATTTTAATTGCCACTTATACATTTATGAATCCATTAGCACCTTCTCGAGAGTCACCCACTTTGTTCAAATCTAAATTACACCGCTCCAAATGGGCCGAAAGACACATGCTCCATTAGCATTATAACCTTCAAAGAAGTAACCCTGCCTTATCACCACATCCTTTAAATAACAACTTAGTCATTCCATGATTTTCATATTTTCATATAGTGTAATGCTACCTGTATTCAAGAATTTCCTTGCTCGAGTCATCCTCGATCTCAACCTCTGCAATCATAATTGATCCATAAGTATGTCCCAAACCAGAACTAAAATTTAATATATGACGATGAGATTAAACCGTCTGTAGCAGGCTCCCCCACTTGGCTCAAAGACATAGAACAAAATATTCCATAACTCACAATACCCATACTCTATTACTTTCATAATACCGCAGTCAGTTCAATGAAAATTATTCTTAAGCGCATGCAACACCAACCATAAGATACCTCAATCATCCGCTAAATTCACATTTATTCTCTTGACAGTCAAGTCAACTTTCCAAACCGGATTCAAGTTTAAATCTCAACACATACACTCCACCGGTAGAAAAGAAACTCTCCATTCAACATTATAAGGAACACACCTACGTAGGTTACTCTTCATAAGATAACACACTTGCTTAGCCTCAAATTGGCATCTTGCTATACCCTTTCACAACCACAATTACTACGCATTCGCTTAATCTTCCTGAGTCCAAACTCATTAACAAGACATGCGAATTTAATTTATTCCACAATTAGACAACGTTAAAGATCCTTCAATACATTCACAACTCGAGACTATACGTCAAATCAAGACTAAAATCAAGTACCCAGTAGCAAAATCTTGAGTCACAAGTAAACTTTGTTTGTCACATTCAACACGTCTGAACACATCTCGCATTCACACCATACGCATCATATATCCATTCAACCTCTCATCGAGCCACAAGCTCCACTCATAGGGACACTACCGAGCATATGATGTGGTCTAAACTTGGCATCAAGTCCTCCAGACTAGCCCATCACCAAAACAGAGACACATTCGAACCTCACTCATGGAATCACAAGCCGGCAATACACAACTAATACTGAGGGCTCACATGCGCACACAAATGCGTGGAAAGAATTCAAAGTATTATATTTCAAGCTGAATCAATTTCGCACAATAAGGAAATAAAGATGGGAAATTATCCTAAATGCCATGTAGCCTCTCGAAAATCAGTATGGACATCATCATACCGATCCGCAAGAGTCTACTAGACACGTGCCATTGACTTGTAGAACCTATGAACCTAGAGATCTGATACCAACTTGTCACAACCCAAAATCCAACTAGTCGTGATGGCACCTAACCCAACCCGCTAGGTAAGCCAGTTATCAACAATCCAATTCCAAAGAAATTTAACAAGACAATTAAGTCAAAAGAAAATATCTAAATCTTATATAGTCCCAAAGGAGTGATAGTACAAATCATGAGCTTCTAAGATTAGAATTTACAAAGCTAGTATGAAATAAATACATCATCTGTTCGAAATGTACATAAACAGATCTTTTATAATCTAAGGCTGCCATTAACAAGAGGCAACTACAATCGCAATGCGGTACATATTCAAATCCATCTCCCGTCAGTGTTCGCAACATCAGCATCCATTATCTACGCGCAAGGTGCAGAAGTGTAGTAGAAGTACAACCGACCCCTGTACTCAATAAGTAACAAACCTAACATTAGGTTGCAAGTAGTGACGAGCTGGAACAAAGGTCGGGGCCAACACCAATAGCTAACAACAATCCATAACGACGTAAAGAAAGCAATAAAAGTAGTAACTCAAAGATAAAATGCCCACCTTAATCATGATTTCTGAAAATAATTCTGCCTTTGAAGTATATCAGTGAAAACCCAAAAATATGAGTAAGTTAGAAAACAGTAATTTTCCCAAAACTCCTTTCAACAATAAATAAGATATTTTATTTTCTTTCCAGATAGCCAGTGTAAATTTCATCACTATACCCATATGCCAATATGTGTGAGAAGTGTTGAATGACGTGATACCATACAACATAAGAAAGATACATCTATATGCATGTATGTCACGTGTGCATGTCAATGCAATGTATCTCAGAGATGAATTCATGTACTCACACTTTCAGAGTACTCAATCTCACTGTCTCACACCTTCAACTCATCATGCTCAATTACTCAGTACTGCATATGACTAATCCGGCCCGGGAAGATCCATCCCGGAATATATACATCAACTGACCATCAGTCACACAGTGCTGAGTAGGGCCAATCCAGCCCATGGGGAAGATCCATCCCCAGGTATAAATGCTTCGGACAAGATCCATCCCCAGGGAAGGTCCATCCCTCAATATATATCAACCGCACACACTGGGGTATGTGCATACTTCGGAGGGGTTCCTTTAGCCCAAGCACTATAAACCGCACGGACAACTCACATGCCATAGTATCAATATCCTCACAATTAGGCCCTTGGCCTCACTCAGTCATCAATCTCTCCAGTCTCTCGGAAATACAATGCCAGGAAACTAGCTCAAAAATGATGATATGACTGAGATATGATATGAAATGAATGAACATGACTAAGTATGAAACTGCAATGTAAGAAAATAACTCAAAAGTAGTAACGACCTCAATGGGTCCCAACCGAATAAGCATGTAGCCTAGACATAGTTTCTAACATGAATCACAACTCGATAAATATAGTACGTAGATATTTCATGATTACAAATATGTTCACGTAACTACAAAATACCACAGGGATAATGGCGTCACAGTTCACATAGTGCACGCCCACACACCCGTCACCTAGCATGTGCGTCACCTCAACAGCAAACACATAATACATATAGTTAGTGTTCATTCCCTCCGCTCCAATATTAGAAGAGTTACTTACCTCTAATAAGATGATTCCAATACCGGGCAAGCTAAGCAATACTCCAGAAATTCCATTCTGCGCGTATCGACCTCCGAACGCCTTCATATCTCCTAAATTCCACACCAAATGATATGAAACTAGTAAAACAATGTGCAAATTAATCAACATATACTCCAATGGTTGCAATTTAATAATTTATAAAAATTCCAATATCAGACAACCCATCCAATAGTTCAACCATACGAATTTCACTCAAATGCAACTCCGAATCGGTATGAAATAATAGAAATTTCCTTCAATTTCTCTTGAAGATTCGATAATCATACATTAAAAATGAAGATTAATTCATGAAATATAATCACAAGGGAGTCAAGAACACTTACCCCAAGTTTTGTGGAAACATTCCTCTCCAGATTCGCCCAACCCGAGCTCCAAAATACGAAAATGGATAAAAATGTTGAACCCTCGAATATATAGCATTCTGCCCAACGTTTATGCATTTGCACACACTAGGTCGCATCTGTGTAACAAGCTTGCATCTGCGAGATAGCCTTGGCCAGCAGTAATCGCTTCTGCGGCCGCGCTTCTGCGCGCACAAATTCGTATCTGCGGCTCCTGCCTAGCAGTGCCTAGTCCGCTTCTGCGAAGGGTTGCTCGCTTCTACGGGCCTCACCTGTGGTTCCTCATGCACAGGTGCGAAGACACCAACAATAGAAAAATCTAGCATTTCTTAAGTCCGAATTTGATCCGTTAATCATTCGAAACTCACCCGAGGCCCCAGGGACCTCAACTAAATATACCAACAAATCGAAATATATTATACGAACTTAGTCGAGGCCTCAAATCACATCAAACAACCCTAAAACCATGAATCATACCCAATTCAAGCTTAATGAAACTAAGAATTTCAACTTCTACATTTGATGCCGAAACCTATCAAATCAAGTCCAATTGTCCTCCAATTTTGCACACAAGTCATGAATGACATTTGAGAGTGTAAACATAAAGGGCGATTTCGTGCCATTTTAGTTATTTTACCATGTGAGGAAAAATATAAAGCATGAAGGGTGATATCGTTCCATTTCAGTTATTGTACCATGTGAGGAATAGTATAAAGCACGAAGGGTGATGTCGTGCCATTCTTAAAATGCATGAAGGATAATGCCGTGCCATTTCATTTACATTATCATGTGCGAATATGAGTAAAAGCATGAAGGGTGATGTCATGCCATTATTTTTATATTATCATATATTCATGGCACGAAGGGGCTTTCCGTGCAGGCAAGGACAAGAGACATACATTGTACTGTGATATCGTTTTCATTGTGTATACATTCATGCCTTTATCTTGAGCTGTTATTGTGCACCTATGTTTTATAAGTGACTTGTTGTCATTGTTGCTTCATGTGTGCCTCCCACTTTATTTCTTTTATTGTTATTGGCATTTCTTCCACCTAGTTGGTACTGTTATATGTATGCACGGGGAGAATGAGATAAATACCCGAACGGTGTTGCCGTGCCAATTGATTTGATCTAGATATAAATATATATATATATATCGGGTGAGAATGAGATAAGTGCACGAAGGTATTACCATGTCATTCGATGTGATATGTTGAAAATATTTCTCACACTAGAAAGTTAAATGAGGTGTCACATGGTGACTTTTACTTGAAAGAATTATATTCGAAAGATATATACTCGAAAGAATTATATTCGAAACATATTTAATCGAAAGGATTATATTAGAAACATAATTACTTGAAATAATTATATTTGAAAGATATTTATTTGAAACAAGTTGGTATCATAGCTCTTGGTTCGTAGGTTCTATGAGTCACGAACGAGTCTAGTCGAGTCTTGCGGATCGGTATAGAGACATCTGTATTTATCTTCAAGAGGCTATAGAACTGTTAAAAAAATTTCACTTCTTTCATTCATATCGTGCAGATTTGTTGATTTTGGAATTTGAGCCTTTGTATCTCTATTCTCTCACAAATTGTGAGGACACGAGCTACGAGGTCAGCTGAGCAAACACCCGCGCTTACTGCTAGGGCCGCAAGAGGTCGGGGTCGAGGTAAAGGCCGAGGAAGGGAACGTGTCACAGCTAGAACATCGGTCAGAGGAGCAGTTCAGAAGCTGCCAGTAACTCCAGTTAGGGGACAGGTACCGGAAGCACTGTTGTTATCCTTGGATATCAGGAGACTTTAGTACAATTCCTAAACATATTTGGTACATTAACTCAGGTGTAATTAATTTCTGTTTCACCAAATATTTCACAGATAGGGGGAGGAGTTCAGAATCCTAACGCCCGTGCTCCAAAACAGCAGGTTCACATTGGTTAGGTTCCGGTTGTGGTGCTGGTACAACCTGTTATTCCGGTTCAGTCTGAGTTCAGGCTAGAGATATTAGAAAAATAACAAAAAAGACTTGAGAGATTTAAGAGGTATAGTCCACCAACCTACAGTGGCACATCTACTGAGGATGCCCAGGGATTTCTAGAAACGTGTCACTGTGTTCTCAGCACCATGGGTATTGTGGAAGTCAGCGGAGATGCCTTTACTATATTTCAGTTGTCATGAGAAGCGTATCGATGGTGGCAAGATTATGAAGAGGGCAGGATAGCCGATGCAACACCACCAACTTGAGCTCAATTTCCATAAATGTTTTTGAAAGAATTGTTTCCCCAAACTCTCCAGGATGTGTGGCGCACAGAGTTTGACCGGTTGCGCCATGGCACCATGACGGTGTTATAATATGCTATCAGGTTCAATGAGTTAACCCGCCATGCACCTATCTTGGTTCCTACCGTTAGAGAGCGAGTCTGCAGATTCATCGAAGGGCTCGGTTATGATTTTAAAATATGTATGGCTCGAGAGTTGCAGACTGAAATTCCATTTCAGCAAGTAGTAGATATTGCCAAAAATATTAGAACGTGTTAAAAGTGAGGAAAAGGAGTCTAAGGAGACCAAAATGTCTAAGAACTCTGGAGGATTCAGTGGATTCTACTCTGCAGCTACGACTCATCATGGTGGAGGCCCGGGCAGTTGGTCAGCCCAGTCTACAATTCAGAGTATTCGTAGTACTCCAGTAAATACTTTTAGTGCACCACCAGCATGCAGTTCTTACAGTGGTTATTTTAGTTATCCGACACAGACTCAGTACCAGTAGCTATGACCTCAAAGGGGTCGTTATGGGTGTGGTGATACTAGGAATATAACGAGAGATTGTCCAAGACTTGGGAGAGTTGAATTTCATCAGAACACTCAGGCTACAGACTTTATTCCAGTTAATACTCTACGTGCACAACCAGTTAGGGGTGGAGGACAGGCGGGTAGAGGGCGCCCAAAAAGGGGAGGTTTGACTCGTTGATATAATTGCTATGACTTGGTTGAGGCCAATACACCAAATGGTGTCGTTACAGGTTTGATTTAATTTATAATAAAAGGAGCATTATTCTTTTTCTGATTCAATTCTGATTATTGAGGAGAGACCTCTTATTGTGCTCCATATAGGGTGAGTTTGTGATTTGTACACCACTCACGTTTTATCCCTATTGGGAGATTTGATGGCGTTAGCCCACATCTATTATTTTATTTTGTACACTATTGTGGGCTATGAGTCCAAAAGTGACTTTTTATTGCTTATTACAGTGGATTTTGATGTAATTTCGGGATAATTAATTACAATTTGTGAATTTTATGCCCCACAGGTATAGGAGTTTATTATGTGTTGTTATTTTGTTTAACAGAAATTATTGAAGAGAAGAAAATGAAAGATTTCGATTGGCACAATGTGCATATTACTTGTGATTCAGAGCTGCGGACAGAATCCTCGCATTTTAATGTGATTTGATATGTTTAAGCTGGGCTACGTGCCACAGTGGAAGTTATATCACGATGAGATCCTTGTGATAAAAATTTATGTGTTTAAATTCTCCCCTGTGAAATTAAATTTTTACTATAGTACTGAAAGGGAGTCATGCCTATTAGGCTTATTTGATAATTTTTATATGTGTTTCTATGTGCATAATTTGACATATTCGCGTTGTAATTATTGAGTTTTAGCCTACGAGGTTGTGAGTTCGAGTCACCCCAAGAGCAAGGTGGGGAGTTCTTGGAGGGAAGGATGCCGAGGGTCATTTGGAAACAGCCTCTCTACCCCAGGGTAGGGGTAAGGTCTGCGTACACACTACCCTCCCCAGACCCCACTAGTGGGATTATACTGGGTTGTT